>JAHHFK020003144.1:0-72717 GCA_024533555.2 Aedes koreicus | reverse complement strand
CATTCTCTCGTTTGTGTATTAGACAAACCATTGAGTACATACGCTAACGAGTAGAATACCTCGGGGGAGAAGCTGTTCTCAACGCTACGACCAGTTTACGCTTGTTCCCTTGCCGAGGCATAACTATCCATGCAGCAGAATCTTCCCGCATGGATGAGTTCAAGGTCCTCAAAGTTCGCATGCATATGCGTGTGGTTTATAGTTGATAGTCAGTATGGTACTGGCATAGCAGGGTGGCATAGCGAGTGTTAAAAAGTGGTTTCGCATTTACGGAATGTTCTGGCTCTTCACCTTTTGGTTGCATATTTATGCGCTAGGTTTAAACGAAAACTGTGAACTTAATGGGTATCCTCTAGTGGGGAAGCTTACAATGCATTTACATACATTAACGATACATGGGATTTTTTCCGTCATGTTGAGATCTTTGACACTTTTTAATTGTCACGCAACGAACTTTGAGTAAATGGATTCAGTCATCAATAAAATAATGAATGACAATTATGGGTAATAAAAGCACTGCTCGCAACCAACAGCACTACTTCCCTTGTTCAATCAAATCGATAAATGCCCTCGCTCGTCTTTTCACTCGAGTACCGCTTTCCACTTAGATTGTACATACGTATATATGTATTTGGTGAGTGCTTTTAAACGTGGAACAAAATTTTATCAAAAATGACGACAAAGTTTTGACGAGAAGATTAAATATAACTTGTTATTGAACCTGGTTTTTCGTTTCGGTCATCATGCAATGTGACGACAGGGCTGATGTCGACGGAAGTGAAACTGAGAAAAGGGGATGTCCCGGAAATCGATAGAATATCAATTAGGATCGTCTTATTTGCAATTAGGTTGTTCGATTACCGGATGGATAAGGTATTATGGACGTTTGCTTGATAAAGATGATGATTTTTTAAGCAAGAAAAAGCACATGCAAAAAGGACTTGGAGGCTAAAAAGTGGACTGATGAAATGATTCTGATTGAAATGTTTGAGCTCAAAAAGCATTCCAAAATATTGAATCCTTTTTTTCAAGACAAAAGCATCATGTACTGAGTTCACGTTAACATTTATTGGCAATTGAAACCCGAAATGGACTGATCCAAATATGTCATTTATTTTGTTCACATTATATATAAGCGATAAGCAATTCATTTTTATTTGTTACTATTTTTCCAGCCTAGTTAAATTTATGTAGGAAATTATTTGCATTCACTTTATTATTAAATTGCTTTATACCATTTTTTCTTCTATTGTTTGGTTTACTAATCGAAAAGAAGGGATTTTTTCCACTGGGTTTAATGGTTAACAGCCATACTTCTCACATCAAAATCTGGAGTTCAAATAATCAAGTTACAAAAAATACATTAAAGTGACTTTGAGGGATAAACCAGCCCGAAGCATAAAATGTCGATAGTAAAGAAAAAGATAATATAAATGCCACACTTGTTAAAATATTTCATCAAGAGTTGCTGATAAAAAAAATCGCTGATCTACGATTTTCTTTTCTATACCGCTAATGTAAAGGTTTTTGAACGCTTACAACTTGCATTTTACTGAAAAGAATTGCTTCATTCATACTCCATTTACTATTTACTATTTTTTGCATTGGAATTCGATCGATTTTTTGGTCGCAAGTTTTTATTTCATTTTATTTTGTTTTGTTTAATTCATCTCTCCATAGTCTACATGAATGTTTATTAAAACTTTTGTAGCTTAGATTGTAGCAGTCTTGACGCAGTTATTCTATTATTAAAACATCTGGAAGATTCTCCAGAGTCTAAAAGGTCCTCAACCAACGAAAAGGTACAAACACATGATGTCAGTTGCTCATTTAAGCCGTAGGAAGTCTGATGGGATCTGGTTGGGGGTTCAAAGTTAATGCAAAACGGTGCAGCGTGTCGAGTTCTAGAAGCCGGCATCGTTTGGGATACGGAGGGAGATCTGTGGGATTACGCCAGGGTAGGCTTATGAGTGTAATGCGTATAAATCTACGTTGAACACGTTCAATTGTGAGGTCCCACGACAGTTGATACAGTTGAATCGGTCCCACAAGTGCACAGCAGAGTGCTTTGAGGCAGTAAGGATCGGTAAAATCACGGTAGATTGTAGTGATGATCCCAGTGATGAATCCCGTTTTTCGTGAAGCTTTCTTGATGATGATGCTGATGTGATGATAAAATGTGAATTTTTCGTCCAGAATCACACCCAAATCACTGACCTGATCAAAACACTCGAGGACATTCCCATCAATTCGGTAGTTAAAAGTTATAGGACGCATTGATCGGTTGATCGTGATAGCAACACATTTAGAAATGCTTATCACGAGTTTATTTATCTTACACCAGGTGGCAAACATGTCTAGAAGCTCCTGAAGCCGGTCTTCAATAGACTTCATCAACAGGTAGGTTTTCAAATCGTCTGCGTATATGAGTACGTAGTTCGATCCTAGCAACAAAGCAACACCGTTGAAGAACAGCGCAAATAGCAAGGGGCCCAGGTTACTGCCTTGTGGTACGCCTGAATTATTATTGAACGTACTGGAAACAGCTGAATCAAGCTTTACGCTAAAAACACGACCTGTCAAGTAGCTTTCCAGCCGTACCAAAGGTCGCTCTTATGCACCTAGACGGGATAGTTTGCACAGAAGCATTCTGTGTTCAATGACGTCAAAAGCGGCCTTCAAGCCCGTACATACGGCATCTACTTGATTTTTAGCTTCAATCTGCCCAATACAGGTACTAGTGATGACCAGTAGGTTTTTTGTTACAGATCGGCCTGGCTTAAATCCATGTTGATTATCTGGAATGTATTGTTTGGTACAGCCAGGAATGACATTACCGTCGACTATTTCGCTTCAATCCCGCGCATGGACTGGTAATTCCTCTGTAGTTCTTCACATTTCTTTTATCTTCTTTCTTGAGCACAGGGAACATAAAAGATTGTTTCCACACAGCGGGGAACTTCTGCTGCTCAAACGATTTGTTGAAGATGTGGTCAAGAGGAGTCGCTAAGAAAACAGCACAGCGACAAAAAATAACAACCGGTACACCATCAGGCCCAAGTGAATACGAGCTTTTCAGTTTCCTAGAAGCAGCAATGGTGATGGAAAAGGTGTCCATGTCAATGAATTCAGCAGGTATATTAGAAGCTGCCGCTTCAGCTTCTAGTTGAGATGTGAGGCCAGCGGAGAAGCACAGACGCGAAATGCTTGGCAAACAGTTCGCATGATTCTTCAGCTGAAGATGATTCTGATTCGTCTAGAAATACATTTGACGAGATGGAGGAGCTTTTCCTCTTAGAATTCTCAAAACTGCAGAAACTTTTTGTATCGCTACGCAAGCCAAATTGTACATGCATAACATGTGGTTTATACAGACTTGCATTCACTAGACGGTAAGCGTCACTTGCAAGTTTGAAAGCCTGTTGATTAGTGACGGAGCGTTACTTCCGAAGTAAGCCGTAAAAAAAAAATGCCAAACGGATGGAGAAATACCAAGAGGGATTTGGGGATGCTGGCGCTTCCACTGACCAGGCTTTTGCGATTTGGAAAGTTTGGCAGAGTTGTCACGAATATAACGAACCCACATAACACCCATTCATCGATTTCAAATCAGGTTTTGAAACAATTGATCAACACTAGCTATGGCAAATTATGCACGATGATGGATTTCCAGATAATCTGGCGTGGTTAGTCAAGGCAACGATGGATCGTGTGATGTGGGTCATCCCAGTTTCTTGGACAGTCTCTATACTTTTTGAATCTTGAAGGGAATTTCTGCTTTCATGTTAACTGGTTTGCGCTGCTTTGGTAGGTTATATTCAAAGAACGGAAATAGACACGAGTGTAACAATTTTCTGAATGTCAGTTAAACTTTTTAGCCTTGCCGACCACATTGCGTTACACGAATCTTTAAGACAATGGCAGACAAGTTGTTTGTGAAATAATGCTAAATATTATGAAATTGTAGTAGGGTGGTCTTAAGTTAAATTCAGATCGTAACTCTTACTTTCAGATTTTATATAATAAGTATTACAGTTTTCTACTACATTGTTCACGCAAAGGAACCACTCTGCTTTGAATCAACAAAATATTTTGTTGGTATTCAAAATAAGGTTTTTATTTGTTACAATTCATAAAAAAGTTCCAAATCAATTAAAAATTTCATTCAAATCAAATCAATATAATTATTTAAAGTAATCACCGCTGTGTGATAAAAATTTAAATAACATTTGATTCATATCAATCACATTTATTTTTAAACTCAAATGATTAATTGCTTGAAGAAAATTGTTTCACTCTAAGAAATCATTCTGCATTTTGAATCAACAAAATGATTTGTTGCTTTTCAATACAAGGTTTCCTATTTGTTTAAATTCATAAAAAGTTCCAAATCAATTCAAAATTCCATTCAAATCAAACAAATTCAATTATTTAAAGTAATAACCGCTTAGTGATATTAAATAATTAAAATATTATTTGATTTATAACAATCACATTCATTTAAACTAATATGGTTAATTTATTGTTTTACTAAAATAATTTTATGAGCGCACAGTTCATAATGTCAGCCTTCCGATTGTTATTGTTATTGTTCAAAAGTGTCTACGTGCTGACGATAAGGCAATTTGCTGTCTCTGCCTCTTCTTTTCTAATGTAAGTTTAAACATAATCAATTATAATTTTTTAAACAGATTATTAACGAGTTTCTATTTGCAGATAATTGACAAACCAGTTAACTGGTATCAATGTCTGGTATATTACGCAATTTCCAATCGGGTTGACATGGGCTACATCTTAGGCTTAAGGACACATGTCAGTTCTATGAAGCATGTTGTTTTATTTCAATGAAATGGTTTTCTTGAATTACTTCATCTTCGTGTACTATTTCAAAAAATGCGTTTAGAAGGTTTAAGAAAACGTTTTGTTTTGAGCAATAAAACACAATATTCTTGTCTATAAAGCATGACGTTTTATTTCAACTCAAAGGTTTTGTTGAATTAGTTCATCAGTTCTATTGGTCCATATTCAAACCAAAATTTTAGTTGAATTGATTCCTATTTTGTATTGGTTTAACCACGTATCTTTTTGCGTGTTGAACATATTCCAAGCAGCTTTAAAGACAAAGCACTTAAGTTTACTTAATGGAAATCTCTACTCTACTCTACTAAATACTCTATGAAATTCCGATTTTATACTTTTTGTTTTTAACTTTTTGTTTTATTTTTATCCAGTAGTGAGTGGTCTTGAAGAGTAATTTTATCCTGTTGTTTCTAGTATCCCCCCCCCTCCCCCCCTACATGACTTTTTTTACAAAACTATATCCTACTACCTCCCCTGGAAACTATCTCATAATCCCTTATTCTTTTAATATTAACTGTTCTCTCCGTCTTTTTTTTTTTGCAACCCTCTAGGGCTCTACTCGCCAACAAAACAAACAAAGACAACTTAAAAAACACCGAAACACACTCATATACTCGACTACACAACAAGGATACGGGATTACAACAAAGACAAATTACTTCGCGTGTTTATTACCGACAGGGGAAAAAATGGTGCATTTTGGTTTTCGAAGTTTGAAAATTTATAAGTGTTTTTTACCAATGGAATCCGAGATTGTAGAGATATCCTGTGTATCTGAGCACATTGGCAACCCCTGACAATCGCACCAGCAGAGAGATACAACGGCGCATTATGAAAACCGTCCCGTCTTTGAACTCCAAAGGGCGCTACGACCGAATAAAAGTTCACCGCCCTACAAAATGGAACAACTACAAATCATTGATTCGTCTGGTTGGTGGATCGATAAAATAGAAGACCCTTCGTGGACTGCGAGACTAGCGAAGTTAAGCTATGGACAGTGAGAAATGGAGACGACTTTTAAATACAGGGTGCGGCAGAAAATAATGCGAAAATGTTCAAACTTGAGTATTGGGTTAATTCGTGTAGTTAGTGACTAATTTCTGTCGAAAGTGTATTTGTTTATGTTTACTTTCAAGTGCTGCATCCAAACATTCTATTTGTTTTATTGCAAATTCGTCAAAATGTTCGCGAAAGAAGTGATCACCAGTTTGTTGCTCGCCCAGAAGAAGCCGAAAGAGATTGCCAAGGTGGTAGGGTGCCATTTGGCAACAGTTTACCGCATAAAAAAGTCCCTGCAGGATGGTCCTAAGACAGCGGAAGCCGGGAAGCGGACGTCCGCGCTTTGCACGCACGCCGAACGTGATCAAATCGGTCCGTGCAAAAATTGCTCGCAACCCGGTGCGTTCCATAAGAAAACTTGCAAAGGAAGCCAATATTTCGGAGAAATCCATGCGGAGAATCATCAAAGAAGACCTGCATGCATCTTCCAGAGCCAGAGTGAAACGCCACTTGATTACGGACCGGGTCAAGGAACTACGAGTGACTCGTTCCAAGAGATTGCTTTCCTTGTTGAAGAAGGAAAAAATGATAATCCTGTTCTCCGACGAAAAGCTTTTCAGCATCGATGCTGTGGCCAACAGCCGCACGGACCGGTTCATTTCACCGCAGAAAATGGAGAACGTTCCGGAAAAAGTGAAATTCAAATTTCAAACCAAACATCCGGCTGGTGTCATGATGTTTGGCTTGGTGGCGTCCAACGGTTTGAAAATGCCGCCTGTTTTCATTGATGCTGGATTTAAAATCAATACCGAAGTGTATATCGGTATTTTAAAGGACCAAGTGCTTCCCTGGGTGAAGGCCAACTTCTCCGAGGACCAAAACGTTGTCCTACAGCAGGATGGAGCGCCGTGTCACACGTCCAATCGAACCCAACAATGGTTGAACGATAACATGAAGTTTTGGCCGAAGGATTTGTGGCCCCTAGCAGTCCAGATCTTAATCCGTTGGATTATTCGATTTGGGCATATGTTGAAGCACGAGCCTGCAAAACATCACACCCTAGTGTGAAAACCCTGAAGTCAACCATAACACGCACATGGCAGTCAATGTCGGAGGACTACGTCCGAAAGGCATGCTCTGGCTTCCGGCGTCGGCTCGAGGATGTTATTAATAAAAATGGAGGACACGTTGAATAAATTTGTTTAAAAGAACTTTATAAAGATAACTGCACTCGAAAATGTTGATATATTGCTTGAATTAGTTGAATTTGGGATTTGAAAGAAATAGAACAAATTTTCGCATTATTTTCTGCCGCACCCTGTACAGAGCCACTAAACCATCAATACAACCACATAAATCACCACAGTAAGAAGGACATACATATAGACAATAATTACAAACCAAGTCCAGAACAGTCGGCACAAACAAGATATTACATCCAAAAGAGAATTGGAAACAGATTAGTTAACCCACCACAATGTATGAATGGGGCGTCCAATCAGCAACAACACAGAACAACAATACGATGAGGAGTTTCTTTTTATCTCATCACTTGTGTTTATTTAAACTGGTCTGGTCTAGGATTTTTTCTTGAAGGAGCAATTTGTCGACTTCCTGCACACATGGCTTGATTTAACTAGCCACACAATCATACTGATGTAAAAATGTTTCCTGGCATCGAAAGCCGTCAATTAGGAATTGGGGAAGCGTATTGAGAATTCTAAGGAAATAAGCTTATAGTGTTAAGAAATAAGCTAGAAATGCGAAAAAAGAAGAAGATCTTGACATTTATGCCAAGTGTAGTGAGTTTATAAAACAACTAAGTTGAGGTACAAACATCAATAAATTTTGAGTGTCAACAAAGATATGGGTATGGGTTTTTTGCTTCACTTTCCCTTTTGCTTATGAGTGTATCTTAAAACCTTATTCTTAAATAACATGAGTTTTTTCTCCAAAACAGCAAATATAATACACATGAAAATCTATAGATACTTATCAACTAGCCTTAAAAGGACTTCATCTTGTTTCGATTACGATTATAGGCTATCATATGATTTTGAAGAAAAAACACTTTATCAACGTCACTCATGAGATCATAATTCTCTTTCTCGGACGCCTGTGCTTTCGACCAACGCTATCTTCTATTGACCGTGAAGACAAACTTTTCTCGCCAGAATTATGCGATTGATCGTTATCGTTGTGAACGCCCAATCCACACATATATAAATACATACAAACGAAATGCACTTGAACTTACTTCGGCTCGATGCTGACCTTCCACTGACTGTTGAAATACACTGGGATCGTGAACGACCGAGCGTGATTGTGTGCAAACGTATGGTTGGAATATCTAGCCGGAAAAGACGTTCGGTGATACAGATTATATGGCTTGCACCAGCAACCACCCGACCACTTAAATCATAATAATGATGATGTTGAATGATAAAACCATAACAACTATGGGCGAGTTACTTACCGTGCCGGTTTGTGGTGTCTCCTACTACATCCTGCTCGTGATGATGATGATGATAGTACCATTCTGTACTTACCACTGCTGGTCGCTATTGAATGGCGAGTTGGGTATAGTTACAGGCTGGAAAATGATTGAGTGCCTGGTGCATTTCGATAGACAGAGAGTCGCTCAGTTTGCATCATCATCCGAAGTAGTAGCTCTATATTTCTTGGCCTGACGAGGTACGGAAGCTGCTGCAACGAGGGCTTCAACATAAACGGTGTCTGCTGAGGTTATCTGGGAAACCTAAGCTCACGTTACGTGAAAACACTCGTATTTATGAGGCGATGGTGGGCTCCATAGCTAATTGGAAGGCGCTTATGCAAATACTTCGCCCCGTTTAGTCCAGTTACTTAAAATACGAGAGATTCACGCATTTTCGAATGACTTTCTAAAAATTTTTTTATAAGGATTATGGTTTCGATGGTTGGTTATAACGAGCTTTAGTACTGATTGAAATTTAGCAATCTGAAGGCAGGCTTATGTTCTAGTTGGGTCGTAATAGTCAGGATGAAAAGTTGTGTTGACATTACATCTACCACAATCGTTGTTCATGGAACACGATGCTTATGAAATATTGCGACCCGCAATGACAACCAGTGTATGTCTACGTCCTATAACCGCTGTGATTCACCTACATGGAACGTGACTAGGGTTACCAGCTCATCCAATATTGAATCAACAACTGAACACAATAAATTCCTAGAGAAGTGTTAGGCTAAGATGGGGTGGATCTAGTAACTCTTATTCACACCCACATGATTCCCTGAAAGTGATCACCGTAACATTCACGGTAAGAAACACTTTGGAGAGAGTTTTTGAAGCAAGTAATGAGCCGTAACTGTAGACTTTGTGGGACCGGAACGGAAATGGAAATCAGTCTGTGATGAACCGTTACGGTTCACCATCGCACCTTTGCCGGTTTTCCGGTAGAAAACAGTGAATCTTAGCTGAGTGAAAGTGTTTGGATTATGTTTAATATTAGATTCTGTTTTTGGCATGTACATACTGGTATCCTTCAGATAGTGTGGATGCTGGTGCCGTTCAATTATTTTGGCCTTTTTCAAGCCGAATGAGTTGATACTTTGTTGGCCACAAGCTATGGCATGACAAATATCAGCCCCCATCAGGAGGAATGCAGAGAAATAGAGGTGGTTATACGGCATCCCCCGAAGCGCTATTTGGAGGTTTCCAGCATCTCCAAAGACAACAACGTAAAGACGGAAAAGCACAGTTTATGTGGCAGTTTCGGTTCACTGGGGGTTGATGCTTCTTTACTGAGACAAAATCTTTCCTCGGAGAGTGACGAAACGGGGATCATCAGTGTGTCAACACAATATTCGAAGCTAAAGCATGCAATGTGATGCCTTCACTGGATGATGTCTTTACTATACGGTTCGTCTCGAAGGAGGTATAAATAATAGGGTAGCTGATTTATCTGTAATTAGCTGCAAAGTCATATGTATGAAAATGAGGATGCTTCGGGAATCGATTTGAGAAGTTTTATGCCATAATTATGGGATGGATTGTTTTGCATGCATAAGCAATTTTCTAGATGCTAATTATGATTTAGTTTGTTGCTTGAGCTGCAGGGTGGAAGGAAAGCTTTCCGTAGCTTGGCTGTTCTTGGCTAGGCTTGTTTTCGCTAAGTTGAATTTGATGAATATTTGGTTCTAGGAGAAGGAAGTTGATAAATTAATCTTGTGGGGGTACAACAGCTATCTGCCTGAATTTGAAAAACTGAGCGATTTTTACTTGGTTAAGGTTTTTCACATCATTTGAATGCGAAATATTTCAAGTTTTGAGAACAATCTTACTGACAGCATTTCAATTAGGAACTGAAATACAAATTGGATTTATTACTATTTAGTGGTAGTTTAATTGCAGTAGATGACAGTTCTTTGTTTGCGCTGATCTTTCGGAAGAAGACAGTTATGGTGGAACTACGAGCGTCGTTATTTGCGAAATCGTTTTTGCTAGTCTTGAAAACCTTAATTTCGATTGAAGGATTTGCAGCATAAATTTGAGCTGAGTGAGTTAGAGATGAATTAAAACATTTTGAAAGCGCAATGCTCGACGGTACAGAAGAAAGCTTCAATCAAAATCTCAAATCCTTTTGTTCATTCGTTCCATGAAGCAAGCATGTCAAAGGTCTTCGTGCTATTATAATTCCACGTATTTTCACTGAAAATTAACAACTCGTAACAGTTGAGTAGATAAGTCTTTGTCATAACAAATCCTCATAATAGGCCACTGTTCTGGCGATTACTTCTTCATTGGCGCTAAATTTCTTTCCAGATCTTTGCTAGTATTCTCTTGAGATAGGAAACAGTAAATAGTCGCAAGGGGCTTGATCTGGAGAATACGGTCGATGGGGAAGCAATAAAAAACCCAATTCATGCAATTTCGCCATCGCTTTTATTGATTTGTGATACGGTGCATTCAAATGTAGCGGTTTTTCCACGATTGTCGCTCCAATAGCGCTGATAATAGTCGCTGTTGGTGGTTTTCCCCTATTCAAGATAGTCGATGAAAATTATTCTATGTGCATTATTTCACAATTTCGTTGCATTTTTATTTAATCGCCGTGTCGTCGTGTGTTTTTTTTTGCATGCAACGATTTCGTGATGAGGCGCCGCGAAAACATAGATTATGCGTTGACAAAAAACCGGAAAGTGCAAAGTTTCGTTGAAACTGTTCTGGGTTTGAAGTCATGTGAAGTGTTGAGAATACAGTAGCCGAAGCCTTGGATGTGTATTGGCATTGGCACAGAAGGTGTGCGAAGATCACGATGGAAAACACGAATTGGATGCGGAGGATGGGAAGAAATTCCCATTACGAATAACGATGGAGGATGGAGCTGTAGAGGTAAAGATGTTCGATTTGTCTGAGGACGTATCGAACGAAGCTATCTCTACATTCCTACGGCATACGGTGACGTAATCTCTGTGCGTGAGCAAATGTGCGGAAACGATCAACAGTTCCAATTTACAAACATCTCAACTGGTGTTAAAATGGCGAATATGGTAGTTATGCACAACATTGAATCGTGGGTTGTCATAGACGGTGAATCGACGTTCTTGTCCTATTTCGGTCAACGTCAAATCTGTCGACACTGACGCGAGTTCGTCCATATCGGAACGTACTGCGTGCAGAATGTAAAGTTGATTGTGTAAAAATTATATGCTGATGCAACAAAGCAACCAAAAATAAGGCCAGCGAAAACAATATCAAAGCCGCAGATCTCAAAACCCACAGCGCTGAGTAAATCTTCGTCGGGTTTAAGATATGTTTCCTCCACTCGCCACACCAATAATACCGAAATCAGGTCCGACTTGTATCAAAATTTGCCTAGCAGCTGTGGTTGCATTCACTAAGAAGTTTCAACCTGCAACAAAAAGTAATTCTATTGAATACGTTCATTACGGCCAAAATATGGTATGTTGCATCGATTATTGTATTGTATTCATACAGCAAAATTAACGACGACCATGGGATCTTTCTTGTGGCACGGAATACCAGCACCAGCAATGGAACAATTGGATTTACCTGCTTTAGAGTGCAAAACGCTGCTAGTGAATCGTCACCTACAGGCAAGTGGTTGCCTTCCCTACTACCAAACTCTTCTGAATCAAACAGCTCCTCCTCCCACCGACCTTCCGTGCCTCAAATTGATTTTCCAGCAAATCTCTATCCTTCTCTCATGTATACGTAAACACCCCTCCGGCGACCGGATACATCGATTCCTCTTAGAACGGACAGGAATTCCACGGATCGAAAGGAAAACTCCAGGTTTAAATTGGAAACGTATTTGGAAAAACATCGCGGCAAAACAGTGTTCACCGTACCATCGCAGCAGCCTATATTTGTTAGTGAATGAGAAAATTGAGCACCGAAAACTAATGAGAACTATACAACGAGTGGACGGAGAGAATTGTTTGTATTGTAATGCAACAGCAGAAACGCTCCAACACAAGTTTAGTGATTGCCTTCGTGTAGCACATGCATGGGCTTTGGTACATCAGAAGATAACGATGATACTTGGAGGATGGCAAAGACTGACATTTGATGAAATGCTTCGACCTGTACTATGGAATATAAGACTAACGAAACGAAATGAAATCCTTAAACTTTTCACAATATATATCATATTTGCAAACGAAGTGAACGGTAGAATCAATGTAAAGGAACTAGAATTCCATATAATCCTTGTGAATATTTTTTTATAAAATATGCAATAAACAATATTTTAACACTGGGAAATAAAGAACCTGTACGTTTACTATTAGTTTTTTTTTTATTTGTGTTTGTTTGTGTTTTTTTTCTCCTTCTCAAAAATGTTCAAGTCAAAAGAAAACCAAAAGTTGTTTAGTTTTGATTAGACAATTTAGAATTTAGAATAAATGTGTTATGAAAATCATACTTCAAATACTCACCCATCTTCCTATCCGTTAAATTTTTATTCCTATTAACCTTGAGACGGCCGCGAGTAATCGGTTCTATCCCCCTAACTTTAGTTTTAAGATAACTGATGTAGATAAACATGAAAACTTGGCTCTGTAAAGTTGTTTCGATTGAGCCTGTAAAAAAATATGATTTATAAGAAAAAAACATTGGATATATAAAAGAATTGTGTTTGCCTTGAGCAATAGGGGAACATTTTCGAAGCACTTTTGGTGTTTTTCATCAACTGTGTTTTTGTATTTTGGTTGGTATAGAAAGCTTCTCACAACTAGGATCAAGAGATACGAGTTTCGTGTTAAAAAACAGCTGCATAAATTGAAATGACACTTTGGATGATGATTCTATATATTTACGCACAATACACTTACTCCTCTACGATTTTTTTGCAAATAATAAGTACACTTACATATTACACTTACGTACTACCGAGCATTGGCGCCATAAATGACAAATATTTGTCTTGAGGTGGTGAGGTGTTTGAAGTGTGTCGGAGTGTGTTTCTGAGGGTGTTAACATACGGTGACCTAGTGAAATACCCCTTGTTATAACATGTTATAAAATGTTATACATTATGTTGAATAAAGTTTGCATTAAAAAAATGGACTTTTTTTCGGATGGTGATAAAAAAAAGCTAAGATAGATAATTGCTTTTGATAAATTTCCATGGAAGGTAATGATTTAAGCTTACTTGCAAAAAAATTCTACGCCCTTGCGAGCGGCCTTCCGGCATTTAACCGGAACATTCACCATGGCGGACGAAAACATGCGTGTAGGCATGTTTTTGAGTTCTTTCTTCGTTTTATTTATCAATTACTCCTCAGTTTTCGTGACAAAATTGTTGGAGTAGATCTTACGCTTCAGGTCCAGAAATTCTCGATGAGACGCAGCTGGGGGACGTTGGGCGGGTTCACCGCCTTGGGTATCACATCGATATTCAGCCGCTCCATCTCCTCCAACGATCGCTTCGTGTAGTGGTCCGAGTAGTGGAGATCCGGCCAGAACACCGCGTCTTCACCCTTATGGTATTTCTTGATGAACGACGCAACTTCCGGCAGGCATTTCGTACTATAAATTTCCCCGTTCACGGCCAGTCCGGAGCGAAAAAAGAGCGGCTTTGACATCCTCTTCTCGCTGATTGTCAACCGCAGCAGCACCTTCTTGGGGAAATTGTTGTGAAATGAACTTCACCTTCGTAGTGGAAGTAAAATACGAAGTGCCCTGCCAGTCGTTGTCATCCAGGGTGAGATATGTATCGTCGTCCATCACCACCGCTACGTCGCGATTCGCCGGGAAAATCGAGTTGACCAACTTATTCAGCCGCTGCCGCTGCGTCATTGCCTGCAGCTCCGAAATCAGTGGACACGACTTCTGCTTCCTGACATGTATGTTCATGTTCGACAGGTACTTTTTCACTGTTTGGTCGGTTGAACCGACCTCCCGGCCAAGCGCATGCAGCGATGTTGCGACTTTTCCTTCGGTCTTCCTCTTCAGCATCCTTTGGAGCTTCTTGTCGCTCAGGGTCGTCGGCCGTCCGGAACCGGGCTTTCTTTCGATGCTCTGATTGTTGTCTAATAGTGCCAAGATGTTGATGATGCCGAAACGGGCGTATCCGGCGTCCACAAAGTGCCGCACGATGTCCGTTTTCGACGCGGTGGGGTGCCGTTCTTTGAACGCGCACACTTCTGAACGGAGTTGCTTAACTGTTTTTGCCATCACGGTTAGAGTTCGACTGATAGAGCTGTCAAATTTTGTCTGCTGATTCATGGGTTACTATGATTGATGCTGCATGGGTAGTTTTGTCAGTGCGGGTGAAGGTAAACCCATGAAAAATCGGCTATTTTTGTCCATTTTTTTTAAATGCAAACGTTAATAACCTGTTTGATAAATCATAATTAGCATAGACGTGCGAGGAGCTGCTTAAATTGCACACTCAAGAAGGAACGATCTTACCAATAGTATCTCCATACTGGTCAAACTTCCATTGAACAGGCGTATTTTTAGACTTTTACGATAAACTTGAAGATTTCAGTATTAAGGCGTGTCCGGAAATTCATTTTGTAACATCACACAAACGTTATAAGTTTAACAGAAGTCCAAACAAATCTGTTCTTAACATTTATTTTTCTCAAGTATGTTCCTTTATACTTTTGCAATAATTTAAATTAAAATTTCACTCTCACGCCCAAACTTTCGGTCCTTTGACTTGACTCATGCCATCAAGGTTAGACACGCTTTTCTTCTCTGGTTTTGTAAGCTTTTGTCCCCTTCTGCTTGAAGTTTTGAACCGATTTTGGCTCTCCTCCCATTTTCCGACAGTCAGCTTTCATTATTGCCCAAAATTTCTCGATCGGTCGGAACTGTGGACAGTTTGGAGGATTAATGTTACGAAGAACCACAAAGACATTATTTTTCTCGTAACATTTCTACCACCGTGATCCTGAATTATAACAAGAGGCTAAGGAGTGGTGTGAACCAGGCACTTCGTCTCCGAAGCGAGTTCGTGTCCAGAAACCGGCCAAGAAGGTGTTAGCGTCAGCTTTTTGGTATGCAAAAGTAATTTTATAGATTTATTATCTCCAAACTGGAAAAACAATCAACTCTGATTATTATTGTGACCTTTTGGATCAGTTGAGTGAAAAAAAATGGTAAAAAGAGACCAAACTCAGCACACTTTTCTCAAGTGCTATTTATTTTGATTTTATTTTTATTTGCTCACACAGCTCAAAAAACAGTGAATTGGGGTACGAATTGTTGCAGCATTCACCGTATTCGCCAGATTGAGCTCCCTCTGACTTCTGGCTGTTCTCACTCCTCACAAAATTCCTTCGTGGAAAGCATTTTTCATCAAACCGTTATAGCCGTCGTAGAGGAATATTTGAAAGGCCTTCCAGAAATTCATTTCCGAGATGGGACTACAAAGTTGGAAGATCGTTGGACCAAGTGTATTAATCTTATGGAATACTATACTGAGCAATAAAAGTGATTTCCCCAAAAATAATCTATTTTCATTTCCGCTTTCAAAACTTTTTGACTAAACTAGTGTATTTAATCAACTTTTACAGAATACATCAAAACATGATTTTGCAAATTGCCGCTATCACTGGGAATGAACAGGGACGTGATTAAAGGCTGACTAAAAGTGAATTGGTACGCCCCTCGCGCGTCGCTAGCACTCCTCTAGTGTTGGGAATCAAAACTCTTGAAACAGTGGTTTGTTTATACTTTCATAGAGAACAACTGGTGCAAGTTTGATCAAAGTAGTCGATCGCGTACAGAAATAACGTCAACTGGAACACGAAAGAAGAAAAAAATATTGTACACTTGGAAAATCCGGAGAGGTCCGGTTCCAAGCTGGCTAAAGTGCTGAAGATGCCAAAAACAACAGTTTGTCTAGTGCTCAAACCCTACAAAAAAAAAAACCCTGAGTGTGGAAAGTAATCAGCGGACCTACGAAAAAACTGGAATCAGAGATCGTCAGCTGCGCAGCAAGGTGTTGAGGTTCGTTAAGGCCAACCCCGATCTTTCGATCCGAGATGTGGCCAGAAGGTACAACGCCAACTTTCAAACGGTGCGAATAACATCCTCACCGGGGAAGGATACAAGTTGTACAAAGCCATCCGAACCGGCACATTAAGCAAAATACCGTGGCCAAAAAGCGTGCAAGGCTCTTGTACGACCGTGTTTTGACGAAACCTCATGGGCTGCACTTTGATCTATGAGGAAACATACGTCAAACTCGATTTTAAGCAGCTTCACGGTCAAAAATTTTACATGGCGACTGGACGATACAAGTTCGTGTATGCCGACAAGTTCACGAAGAAGGCCATGATTAAGCAAGCCATTTGCAACATTCTTATAAAACGGAACCATTCTTCACATCCTCGACGATGATATCCAAAGTTTACATGGAAGAATGCCTGAAAAAGCCTGTATTGCCGTTCATTCTCAAGCATAGGGGCAAAGTCATCTTCTGGCCTGATCTGGCTAGCTACCACTACTTCAAGTTGGTTCCGGAGTGGTGTGCTGCCAACAAGTTTGATATGTCCCCAAGCTACATAATCCTCAGAATTGCCCGGAATTTTGCCCAATTGAAAAATACAGGGCAATTTCGATGCAGCGACTTCGACGAAGCGGCGGAGCAGTCAAGGACATCCAGCAAATGCGGGCAAAATGCAAGAAAAACGCTGATTCCGTGTCGTTTTCCACCGTGCTGGCTGCAATGGGCATCATCAAGAGAAAGGTTCAATATTTCGTTCGAACTGGAGAAATGTAATCATCTAATGCTGTAGCTTTGAAGTTTTGATGAAATTACTGTAAAGTAACCATTAATTGACTTTTTAAACTTATTGCATCACGAATTACTGGTCTTTATGTTCGTAACAATTAACTTTTAGTCAGCCTTTAAACAACAAAAAGCTCTCAGTTTTATTAAACCACCCTAATCATTTCGCTCCAGTTTCACGCATAGAACACAGTATTGTTGACGAACTATACGGTAAGACACAATTAATTCCTGTTCCGAGCAAGAAGGACGATAATAGATTCACGAGTGATTTAAGCCTTTAACGAGGGAGGACAATTTTCTTGGAATTGCTTTGGCTATGTTATTTTACAGTAACATGACGTTTATTCAAACGACCTTGCTCAACGCTAGCTACGTAAGGAATTGGAAAGAATATGCTCTGCCACCCACTTTTTTTTTATTAATATTGTGTTGATATTGTAGTAGGTAAGAACATTTTGTAAGACCCCAGATTTATACCTTATTTACGACGAATAATTGGAGATCATTTTAAAGATTGTACTCGAAAAAAATGCAACAGACATAAGTGATCACCAAAAATTTATTTTAAATCGGATTTTTTTGAAACTCTCTGGGAATAAATAAACACATATTAGCTAATTACCTCTCTCACCTTCTTTGCATTCACGGGGTTGGCGTCTTCGGTTTTCTTCCGCTGCCAGCTCACCGCTGGGTCGTCTGGGTTTCCTTGAACGATTTTACCACACGGGACACTGTCGAATGGTCGATTCCCAACTGTTTCGCGATCCACCTGTGGGACTGGCCAGGATTTTCCACGACCATTATTTTTCGTCGAAGCACTTCTTTCTTGGAAGCCATCTCGATAACCACTTGATAGATTTGCACATTTGATTATTACACTCTAAACAAGAAAATGGGAAGAAAGATTAGTCATTTCTATTTATTTCGAACTACCTTGGTTGCCTATCTTGACATACTTCTTACTTCTTCAGTGTCGTGTCCTAATGCATGAGTACACGACACTGAAGAAGTCTGCACAACGTAGACGAACGTATCTGTCAAGATAAGCAATAAAGGTAGTTGGAATTATATGGTAATTTCTAATCATTCTTCTCATTTTCTAGTTACAGGTATGTCACTAAAAAGCTCAGACTCACCAGGATTCACTCTATCCTAGTTTTAACCAAAATTTCATTAATTTGTGCAATAAAAAGATGAACAAAAAAGAAAATGTTTCATTTTTTTTCGAGTACAATCTTTATGACAAAAGCATGCAGCCATTTGAACCTTTACGACTGTGCTGCTATGCGGTGGTAGAAGGCTGTTGCGGCATAGCGCAACGGCAATAAGGAGCAACCTGATGCGCTTTTCGATTGAAAGATCTTTGTCTTCCTCATTAAATCGCTACTTTCGGTTTGCTCCATTTGTGGGGGCGTTAAACGGGGTTACTTTGATCCTGTTTATCAATCATTTTTTTTTATTTGTTATTTAATTTTACAGGACTTTGAATTTGTCACCCTCATTAAGTGAAAATATGTTACAGAATTGGCATAGGAAAAGCACAACTGATTGCATGACGGCAGTAAGCCTTTGCTCAATAGACTGATTTGATGACCTCTCACTCAAAACAAAAATCAAAAGCACACTATGGTTTATATCAGTTAACCATGAAAAAAAAAACAAACATCGCATCAGATTTCCTCAGACAAGATTGTGATTTAAAGGCCTGAAATTCACCTTTCGCGTTTCTTTAAACCTAGTTTATTGAGCCAAACGAATTGGAATGTGGCCCTCGTAAAATGATACAAAATTTTTGTGCTGGCGGATTCCTTCTTCGTTTATTTTTGCAGCAGTTTACAGTTCACGCGACGTGAAAGTAAACAAAAACAAAATCGACAGAAACGTCCGTTGAAACGTCAACGTTTCGCTCAGCTTATGTTTATCACAAGTATAATGCCATAAGAAAATGTAAAAAAGAGAAGTGTAATGAAAAATATGCAATCCAGAATGTTCGTTTTCGCTGGATATTACAATTTGAACGGACATTCGCATCATTGTTAAAAACGTTATACCTCAACTTCCAAAGTCTTTTCGTTCAGAAAATATTTAAATTAATTAGGGAAATCTCGGGCATTTTAAATATGTTTACTACCAACTCCATATAAAGGAGAGGTGCTCGCTATGCTTGATTGCAAAATAAATTGATGTTTTGAATTTAGAACACACTTGACAAAAAGAAATACAAAGTTTTGTAGCATTAATGTTATCTACATACTATATACAGTTATTTAAACATATTATCTGTTCCAAGCTACCCTACATATCGAACACACTCCATTTTACGGTATCCTACATCTAAGCAATGAGTCTCCATCCATAAGGCACGTTTGCCGCATTGGAAGGCTACCGGCACGTTCGCATCCGTCCGGGGTCGTATCGATGAACCGGGCGTAATAGATATGGCATTAGCATGATGACAAACTAAAATATTGATTTTATTCTCAATTGAATACGGAATTTTGCGGTTCATGAGTGCTCTTTGCTTTTGACAAACATACGGTTTTGTCTGTTTTGTCTGGTCTCTTCGGATTCCTAACGATGGTGATTATTTAAATAAGAGCAACAGAACCCTACTCAAAGATATAAAGTCTCTTGATGACAAGCATTGTTGAAAATAATAGACTACTAACTTAAAACTTCTCTAGGGCATCAGCATTTGCTAGAAGATGTTGGCCTATCCATCTAAGCTGCAGCACTTAGCGCCAACTCATGGACAAGTTTTTGCTCTCACGTGTCCAGTTTCAAACAATGCAGTAGAGCAACAATGACCTCCAAAAGATAGCCATCACTGTTTTGTAGTTGTATCACCTTCAAGCGAGAAACAATAACCACCCGGACAAGAGCTACTCATATTCGAGCAAAACGTATAATGAAGCTACTGTTAGTCCTTTCTTTAATGTAGACCATTATGTGTGAGGAATAATTTCCCCAGAGCACATGCCGGCATTATCCTTAATGGTAGCACAAAGGATAAAAGCATAATGAAACGGTAAACACGATGGCGTTACAGGCTTACTGACTCGCTCACAGACTGTCAGACTGTCGGCAAATGGTTTTGGTGATCTGTCTGGCTCTCCAGGAAGGTTAAGTTTGGAAAAGGTGATTCTTAAGGATTATGACATGGCAGTGTAGAGTCTTTTAGGAAATTTCGATGTTTCCTTGAGATGGAAGGGTTGTGGACTTTATTGTTGTTTTATTCCAAGCTTTAATTTTCTGATATGACGTTCATTGCTTCAGCTGGTTAAGGTAACGAGTACTGAATCAGAAACGTGTGCAGGATAAGTTATGAGGCAGTTTAAAATTGAAACTGTTCAATCGATGAAGTTTTCTATAATCATAGAAAAGTCAATTGATAGGAGGTTATGAGTGAGCCTCCCGCCAATTTTTCTCATTATTAAGGTGAAAAGGTTATGTTGGTCTCTGAAGTCGTCGGTTATGATGCTTCATTAAATGAATTAAGTTGTTCTGCAAGCGATTTCTTGGCTTCTAATTTTCATCTCGAAATTCAAGCATTGTCCTGCTTGCTCCTCTTCCTAATGACTGCTTGTTATATGTTGAATTATATGCAGGTGGTTTGAAAATAAGAACACTTAGTCGATTTTTATACAAACAATTCAACTTTCCAATGCTATTCGTCGAAGGATTTTGTTGGTGTTTTCGAGAAAAACGAAGATTATATTAAATTGGAATTTTAACATTCCGATGAATTCATACGTATGCAATAACCAGATGGAAATGTAGGGTTAGGGTAACTGTGGGTAAGACGGACAGGAGGGAGGGAATAAGTCGGGCGTATGGCGATTGTAACATGTCTCCATTACTTTTTCAAACAGACGTATCTAATTTTGTAAACAAAGAGGGGATGTAAGATCAAGCGTAAATTTCACAAAACTCTCAGCACCCTCACGGAAAGTACCATCACCATCATGGTAGGGAAATGTATTTCCTTTTGTTGGTTGCCCTAGTTTGCATAAAAGTGCTAAGGGTTACAAGACAAGTTAACGTTTGAATCTTATTTCCCCTCTTTGCTTACAAAATCAGATACGTCTGTCTGAAAAAGTACTCGAGATTTGGCTATCAATTTTCATGTTTGTGCTAATGAATACTCTGTAATTATGATATTCTATGATCTTTGAACTACATTGCAATAATAAAAAACTGTCAAATGGTGTAAATGTAATCAAAAACTGAAAATCAATAGCGGTTTTGAAAGTGGCTGCAATATTTGTGTCGTTACAATGAAGGAATTTGAGTGTTTTGATTTCAAAATTGAAACTTATTCTAAACGTATTTAGGTAAAATAACATCGACCGAACCATTGCGATGTGGCGAAGAAGGCAAGGTTTCCATCTGGCTTGTCAAAAAAAAAAAACCTGCCGGCCTCCACGTCTACAATGGCAGGAAGGCATAAAACCACACCCCCTCCCCACCCCCCCCCCTTCCCCCCAATGACCCCCCCAACCCCCCCCATTTTTTCACCCCCCAAAAAAACAATCACTAAAAAAAAAAAACCTCAACTATTCCCAAAACTTTAAGTTTTCATCAAATTA
Organism: Aedes koreicus; assembly: GCA_024533555.2. Lineage (NCBI taxonomy): Eukaryota > Metazoa > Arthropoda > Insecta > Diptera > Culicidae > Aedes > Aedes koreicus. The sequence continues at coordinate 51,008 of JAHHFK020003144.1, read as the reverse complement.
GCATTTTCATGAGAGGAGATTTATAATAAAGGGTGTTCCGATCAAAATTTGGTCAAACAGTTATGTGTGTGAGTTGATCAAAGATTTTATTAATAAGTCAAATTCTTTTTCTTTTTCAAATTCAGTCAATACAGAATACAGCAGAAATATTCAGCTAAGCTTCTTTTTTACCGAATGCAAATTACCGGGTCTTTCGTTTAACACCTGCCATAAGATTTTGTACAGTCTCCTTGTCCACTTTATTCACCGCAGAACACCAGTTTGCCTTGAAATGTTTCTCGCTCACAACAGCTTTTTGAGTCTTCTTAAGGTTCCGCTTGACAATGGCCCAATATTGTTCGATAGGGCGCAGCTCTGGCGTGTTGGGAGGGTTCTTGTCCTCTGGCACCACTTGAACGTTGTTGACAGCATACCACTCCATGGCCTTTTTCCGTAATGGCAAGATGCCAAATCCGGCGAAAATAGAGTCGTTTCAGGAAAGGCAGTAGACGTTTTTGTAGGCACTCGCTCAGATAAATTTCCTGGTTGACGGTTCCGGTCGCAATGTAAACGTTGCTCTTCAAGCCACAGATACAGTTGGCCTGCCACACCAGATATTTCTTCGCGAACTTTGTCAGTTTAGTGTGCTTGAAATTATCTGCCACCTTTCCCAGTTTGGTTGCCGTATAAAATTCCTGTCCAGGAAGCTGTTTAAAGTCTGCCTTGACGTATGTTTCATCGTCCTGTACCACGGAATCAAACTTCGTCTGCATCGTCGTGTACAACTTTCGTGATCGGCCGACGTGTTTTGTTTGTCGTCGCGATTTGGAGTCACCACTTTCTTGTAAGTCGACAGTCTATCTCGGTTTTAAGCTCTATCCACTGTTGAAGGCGCCACTCACAGCTTCTTTGCGACATCTCGAACGGCGAGATTGGGGTTCCGCTCGAAACAGCGGGCAACTCTTTTTGTCGTCGCAGTGGCCTCCGGATTTCGATTCCCCCCGATCCAGCTTTCCTGGCTGTTGACAAACGTTCACAGAACAATTTTAATACGTTGGTATCAGCTGACTTAGCCATATTCAACAATTTCGCCAACTTGGCGTGAGAGTAGTTTAGATTTTCGCCATGCACGTGCAAAATTTTGATGTGTTGCTTCTCTTCCTTCGAAGACATTTTGATAACTGAAGTGCTAATCTCAAAATCAAAATAGAGGCATGATGCTACACGCACACATCTCCAAAATGAGGGGTGTGCAAATTTGTTTAATGCACGATGAAAGGAAATGCGTCATGTGTAAGTCGACCAAATTTTTATCGAAACACCCTTTAAAAATGAAATTGAAACCTTACAATAGTGTTGTATTTTATTCCATGAAAGTTTGAAGAAAATCCGACTTAAAATGAAGTGTTAGCGATCATTTTTGTGTGTCTCATTGTTTTAGAGTTTAACTTGTGGACCGGGGTTTTCAGCCTGTTTTATCAGGAACAGTGTCCCGCAATACTATTATGCATTTTTGCTGTCGGTTGGTAAATGACAGAACAAAGCGTGCCATTGATCGCCAGTCTCTAATGTAGTCCAGAGCCTCTTTTTAGGATCTCCTAGCCTGGATTAACTATAAGAAAGATAGAATAATCAACCCCGGTGGGACCTTAATCTTATACTGCCATAAGTAAAACAAATGCGAGCAGTTAGTGGAGGAGAAGAATGCAACAAAGACGACAATTTTGCAACATCCAATGAAGCACCCATTGTTGCATCATCTCCATTGAGCAACTTGACAAGCAGACACATAACTCACATAACATTACTCCTTCTGAGGTACGATACAAGGATTTGCTATTAGAAACAGCTGCCACAAGCGTGTGCTGAAAGTGCTGAAACGGGGAAGGCAATCTTGTTACAAACAAGCGTGAGGTGATCGAAAGAAGAAAGTAATCCTTTGACGATCTACTTAACGGCGAAGATGCAATAAATAAAGGTAGCATGGTAAAAGATAAAGGAACATAAAATGGTAGGTTTCTGACCTTACCATCCAGGAAATCATGAAGACAATTGGTCGCTTGACACATAACAAGGCTATTTCATTGATGGTACAAGCGAGGCAATTTAACTTCATGCTAATCTACGTGGAATAGATTTTGGTACACGTAAAGAATCATCAACCCACTTACTTTAGAAATATAAACAGAACAGAGAATTCGATGCAATGACAGGTTCATTTTTGGAAATTAATGGGCAGAAAAGTTTAGCTGTAGTGAACGATGCCCGCGAATGGTCTGGCGCGAATGGCTAGAAATGTAAAATACACATCGACGATAACTATGCAAATGATGATGTTTTTTAAGATAACGCAACTTCTGCGGATGTCGTCAAAAGACGTTAGGAAGGTGTCAATAAAAAAAGTACACTAAATAGTAATAATACAGGGAACAGTAGTGAACCAAGCAAACGTAAGGCTCGTCCGGTTATTGTGATCAAACCAAAAGAGTCCACACAAGCTTCCGATGATACTGGTAATTGTTTGAACACGAATTTAGATCCAAAAACACACAAGATTAGTAATTTTAGGCATGGAAAAAATGGCGCCATTATTGTTGAATGTGCCATTGGAGCCATGTAACGAATGTGAAAATGATATTGAAAGCAATCTTGGTGAAAACTATAGTGCTGTTGTTCCCACGTCGGTTTCAAGATTGAAAGTAGTGGGCATGAACCGCATTCAAAATAAAGACATCGACATTAAAGATGTAAAAGCAGTAAGAATGTAGGAAAATCCACGGTTCATTTACAGCAAGCTTAGTGCGGTGAAGACAATTTGGGTACTTAAGGACATACACGATGGAATCCCCTTCTGGCAGGATGGCGATGGCTTCCTTATCCACACATGTACACTTTGGGTTTGCTCAACAAAATATGCCAAATTTATCCACTTACCTGCAGTGAATCATTGCCATACTGCTAATAGGACAGCAGAACACAATATTTAATCAGTTCACACTGTTTATTTCACTGAAAACACTGTGGATTGATCAACTAGTGCTCATTTCCACAGAGCAGGTAATTTTTTGTCCTCTTTGTTTACCTTTTTAAAGCCAGGATCTGCTTATTATTTTCTCACAAAAAACTGTATTTCCACTTCCCGTAGCCACCTGAATACTATTTACTTTCTCTGAAAGATTAATTATCATCGCGCTCTTGAACACAGTAGACGAAAAAACTGTTTAATTAACGAGAATGGTGCAAAAATTTAGCAGCCGGTCCCAAAACTACGCGTTTTGCTTTTTTCTAATTTACACTCAGCTATGCGTAGCGTAGCAGAGCGCAGTGTTGTCAGCAACTGTTTACGCAAGTGTGCTGGACTGATAAAAGTTTTGATTAACGAAGTAAAAAATGCCGCGCCCTACTAAAAGAAGAAAAGCGGCTGTTTTGCGTGAACGGGCTAAAAAAGTGATATGAAGTGCTCTTGATACCTTAACGTGGACATTTGAAAACCCGTGGAATAGTGGTTCTACTTCACCGTCAACTGATGCTGTATTTCATCGAAAAATAAGTTCCGGAGAAGTATCTGACGGTGAATCTTCTGACTTTACAAATGACTTTCCTATACCTGGCCCAAATGATACTGGTTTTGAAAATCCCGGTCATCCCGGAATCCGATGGTGAGTGTGTTTTTGATTTGCTTTGCATTTGCGTGTTGATTTGTTTGTTGTTTAGAAAGAAAAGGTAAACAGCTTTCATTCCCTTCCTTTTCTTTGGAAGCACGAGCCAGGGGTGGGGAAGTCTGGGTTGACTTGATCCCCCTTTTTTGTTATGGATATATCTCAGCGGAAAAAACGAAACTTGATGCGGGTTTTTCACAGGCTCATAGTTCCATATTATCCCTTATGTGTTCGACAAAACAAAACACCTTTACATGTTCGACAGGGTACCCGAAAACCCACCAAATTCATTGTTTATATTACCATCAAACACTATATAAAAACATGGGATTGAAACAAATAGGCGAAGACGAAAATACTTGGACCGAACTTAATTTTTCAACTTTAATTTGCGTGGTTTTCCAGTAAACTCAAATTTTGACTAAATATTGCCGATACCAGTCATCTATAATCAAAATTAGAACGCTCTGGACCCATTCAATATTTAAATTAAAAATAACTGCGGATCAAACAAGCCCAACCTTCAGGTGCAGCCTCCGCTTAGTTATTATAGCTCATACCTCTTACTTAAAATTACAAGCTCAAATCTCAGACTTGCAGTGTACCATTAAACTAGTGCCCTAGGATATTTCACATTGAAATTTTGAGATTCTAATTGAAAAAGTACTTTACAGGGCCTACCATTTGATGAGGTGGGGGGAAATATTTGATCTGATCCCATATATGTTTCAAAGCAATTCCAGGTATATTAATTTTGTTTCTCTTTTTCAGCTTTTTCAGGAGATAGTTCAACCTTACTCTTGATTAAGAAGAAAGAGGTTAAGGGTAAAATTTCGGAACGCGCCCTATCCATGAAGGCATCCATGGGATTTAAAATCAAGAGTGATATTGTTGTTCTGGATAAAAATATTATTGTCGAAGCACAGGCGTCAATGCACATCTGTCAGGCACATACATGCATAGTCATGTTTGTGAACAGCAATGATCATACTGATTACGTCATGCATGAAGTAATTTTTAATGAATCGTACTTTAAAACAAAAATTGCAAAAATGTACAATTATTTTTTGAAACATACGTGCTGAAAAAAGTGGCACATGATGAGATTTATATTAAAACATGTATAACATGTTGTATAACATGAGCTGTCGTTGGTTGTCAGAGTTCAATATGGCGTGAAAAGGTCCCTGGAATCGGTTTTCAAACTGCAAAAATCCCGTTTATTATCTCATGCATAATTTAAAACATCTTTAATACATTTTATGTTTCAGCCATCTACTCAAAGATTCGATAGTTTATGATTGAAATAAGAACTGAACATTAACGTTTAAAATTCACCAATATTTGTATTCAACTGGATGTATGGCTTAATATTTAGCTTGCCCCAGACTCCCCCAACCTTTAAAAAGGATTCTTATTTTGAGGCTTTATGCTTTTTTAAAAATGTGAATATTGTAGGGAATAATTAAATGGATGTACTGTAATTCACAAAGAAAAATTAAAATTACTGGCAACCATGACCGTTTTCTTCATGATGCACCAATACTATCATATGAGAGCAAAAAGTGTTTGCACTACTACATGCATGTTGAATACTAAGGATTCGAGGGAGTTTCACCTTAAAAATGTATGTTGGTTGAATAGCACCACAATGTCCTACCAGGCCCTACGTTGTGATTTGTTTTGAGACACGACGCTGACAAACGAAAACAACGGACTACTTTGTCGATGATAATTTATTACCACCGAGAGGCAGCGTGCCAGCTCGGTGGATACTTTCAACTTATTACAATTACTGAACACCACTAGAACACCACTAGAAAACCACTAGAACACCACTACAATTACCACTAAAACTACAAGGAACGATGTGTCATTTTTTTAGGCACACGAAGTACGGATAAATAGTGCCGTGCGCACCGCATCCTTACAATGGTACATAGATACGGCGCGCCGACAGTGATGTTCCACGCTGCCCACTTTAGCTACAATAATAGCATCAGGCTGTTTGCTTGCTAGCCGTTCTCGAAGGGTAGAAACAATACACGCTCCTGGGGGGACACGTGTTTGGTGCTATCCACACAACAACAAGCACGCCGTGTGCTGTTTGAGATCGAACAGTAGTTTTTGAGGCAAAAATTAAATCGTTCTTGAAAATAGGAGGGTTTCGTGGTGACAGTAGTCCATACTTTCACTGTAAGACTTCAGTCCAAAGCAATGACGTCTATATAAGGTCTGGGGCAACGCACTGCTTGCTTGTATTGGAAGCAAAAATAATGTAAACATTGCTGAGCCGACGAGTGATGACGTAACACTATTCAACTTTCTTTTGGCGTGCATAGGTTCCGATAAAAAAATCGGTTCAAACATTTATTATGAATGCTGAATTGTGGAAATAATCATGATACAAATGCCATTTATTGAGCAGCAGCATTTCCTCCCGATAACATGGGTAATTAGTAGTGAATTTAATTGAATTTTTTCCACATTCACTTTCAAACGCTGGGACTTGACAATCGAGTTGCGATATAGAGCCAATTTTCTATCATCGATAGACTAGAATCGGTTAAAAAATTAAGTTTTACAGCGCACACAATAAACAATCACGGAGCGAACGGATAAAAAAAATAGTATGACGTAGCACTTTCCGAGCTCTTGTGTAGCGTACGCAAGGAGTGCGGTGGTATTAGTGTCATGAGCGAATTTTGCTCATTTCACTAATATTGTTGTGGCTACTGGGCCAGACCTTATATAGACGTCATTGAGTCCAACACCCACATGAAGGTTTTTTTTTTTTGTAAAAGAAAAAAAACCCAACCAGGAGGGGGGGGTTTTTTTTTTTTTTTTTGGGAGCGCAACCCAAAAAAAAAATTTAAGAGACAGTTTTTTTTTGTGTGTGAAAGAAAATATTTCCCCCCCCCACCTTTTTTAGAAATTTATTTTGGGTCGGTGGGGGGGCCTTCAAGGATTCTTACCCCGAAAATTCGCATACTAGCCATTCTTCATAAATTTATTCTTTGATGAAGGCCAACCAAAGTAAACAGAAGTGTCTCTGTCCTTTAAATAAAACACGTGCGATATATATATTATATTTTATTCAACGGTTGAAGTCACAAATAAAACGGGTCGTACATTTGAAGTCCCATCATCATCCTAGGAAAGTTTAAAGGTCCTCAAGATAGAAAAGCTTTATGTTCCGGTACTTAGATGAGAATGCTGTCGTTTTTGATATGCTACTCGGCATCGCATTGAACAAAGTTAAAGCCTATTATCACAGCCTTTTGTGGCGTTCTGGAGTTTGCTCGCTTTGCTCACATCGAGAAGGCAAAAGGGAGTCTCTGTAATCTTTCTTGGTAAGCTCTCGAGTCGAGTAATTTCATCCACGCTCCGCTGATTACCACTGGTCTTACTTCCACAGACAGAAAAATTAATTAATTGTTGGAGTTTTGTTGAATATGGCAAACATTTTGTTTATGCCATTTTTTCTGTGCTGGAAAACTTTACCTCGTGCGAGAAAACTCATACCCGGTTTCGAAAGTACAATCAGCGGGCAAGGTGAAATTAACGAATTGTTTTACTTAAGTCGAAGATAGCAAATCCGGTATTGCAACGGCTAGCAACGAGGGGGAATAAATTACTCTATTTTCCCTATTCTGTTAATTGGATGGCAGTCAGCTGTCGGGTGCAGCCTGATTGAAAATAAAGGTGATTTCAGGTGCCTGGTTCGAAATTTTCAACTCCCGAAAAAGTTTTTGGCTACGAAGGTTTGTTTCTTATTCGCTTTTCTTGAGATAATTGACTGTAATAAATAAAGGAGAAAGGAAACGCGTACTTCTAATAGTCAGACTATTTGATCATTCGAAGATGAGATTTAAACTCGTGAAGTTGATGATGTTGTTTTGTATTTACGTGACGTTAAGCCCGTCACGCCAAGTGGACGAATTGGACCCTTCATATCGAACCCGTCAATACATGAGCCGGGACCAAAAGTTTTACTTTCCTTCCGATGGAAGACATGAACAGAGGTTTTTCATTTCAGAAAATCTCAACGACGTCGACTGAGGTGAGAGTCAACCACGCTTACCACTACACCACCGGCGCCGTCGAATTCGTGAATTTTGTTAATGCACGTTGTTCCTTTAGATTGTTCAATGTTCTTGAAAATTTCAACAAACCAATGCACCAACAAACCAATGCATCATTCGCCATCGAATTTTACTTATGCACGTCGGTCCTGTAGAATGTTCAATGTTCTTGAGCATTTCAACAAACTTATGTCATACCATAACTAAACTGGTAAAATAAGTTTGCTTGCCGTTTACCAGCGCTAAATTAGCTTGCTAAGATCGCATGCATTGGAAATGTACAGGCTCACTACCCTCAGTTACGTGGAAGCCTCTAACCTTCTCAACATACAGCGTTTTATTTTGTCTTTTTTATGCTCTAAATTACTAGCTTCTTAACAGTTCATTTTTGCAATGTAGGTAGTTTGTTCAGAGAAATTTTTAGGTATTCACAAAAACGCTTAAAACGCAAAAACATCAATTTCATGATTTGGTGATAAATTCACCTAAGAGTGAAATAATTTTTTTTTTGCAAAATTGAGACAAACTGGAAATTTTCCAGAAGAGTTGGAGCAATTGCGTTTACAAACAACTTTGTCCAAGATGCTCAATTTGTATCTCTTATGTTTTACAACTTATATAACTGATGGCGATACTCTTCCGGTAATCAATATGCATTTAAAACAGCACTTAAATTGCACTATATGCGCCTTAGTGGCAGATGGTTTAATGCTACTAAGCATTTAATAAGCGTTGAAATCGCCCTGAATGCTACATAAGAGCAGGTTTTGGCAAAATATACAACTTCAATCCGGAATAATAAAATCATCTGTATCTCGGTAACGGATTGGCGTACAAATAAGTTTAATACATCAAAACAAAGGTAATTCACTGTTTAAGGAAAAAGTATCAATACAAATCATTTCTCTTTGTTTCTAATGAAAATTCGCACTTTCTTCTTTATTTCTTCCATTAAACGCTGCACACCTCCGGATTCAACTTTCTTGGCACATTTGTTCCACATTTTGGTCATCTGAGTCGCGTCCCGAGCCGTTTTTCCACTTTTCTTAAGCTTCCGCTTCATTATTGCCCAAAATCTCTCGATGGGCCGGAACTGCGGGCAGTTGGGTGGATTTATGTTTTTATCGATGAAATCTATGTCATTATCGCGGTACCACTGGATGACTTCCCGGCTGTAGTGGCAACTCGCCAAACCTGGCCAAAACTTCACGGGACCTTTCTGGGTTTTAATGAAAGGTAGTACGCGGTTTTTGAGGCATTCTTCCTTGTACAGCTTCGAGTCCATTGTCTTATTCGTCACGAACACTTTGGTCTTTGCTCCGCAGCTGCATATCCCTTGCCAAATCATCAGTTTTTTTTTTGGCAAATTTGTCCATAAAAGCAAACTAAACTTCACAGGAACATCTCCTCGTGCCGTCGCCATGTAGAGTTTTTGGCCAGGAAGCTGTCCGAAATCCATTTTGACGTAGGTTTCATCGTCGATGAGCAGGCATCCTTGGTATTTCGTCAAAACCTGCTGGTACAATTTCCGAGCTCGAGTTTTGGTGACGAAACTTTGCTTCAACGTTCTGTTTGGTTGCTTGCTGGCTGGATAAGAACGATATCCTGCTCGCAAACGAATTCTTCGAACGGTACTGCGAGCAGCAGCGTATTTTTGTGCGATTTCATTATCTGATAGTCCAGGGTTTGCTCTGACGGTTCTCAACACATTCTGGTTCAGCTTGCGGTCATATGTTTCACTACGACGATACCTTGAGGCACTCGATCCACGGTCTTTTGCTCCCTGAAACGTTTGAGCACATTATACACGATTGATTTGGAGATTTGCAACGTTTTTGCGACTTTTATTGCGAACCACGTTGGATTATCAACGTGGGAGTAAAGAATTTTTTCTCTCCTCTCGGCTTCCATCTGGAATAACTTTAGACTCACTGCACGATACACCGTGAAATTTATACCACAGAAAGTGGGCGCCTAGGTAAAAAATCCGCTGTAAAAGAATTCTTGCAGCGGTCACTTTCCGTGCCGCCGCAACACAATAAGTGATTCTGGATTTTAACTGGGCAGAACTTTATTTTCTCGCATAACATTACGCAACAACGATTGTGAAGCCACCACAACAGATAAGGAAAGGCAGCTCGCATTGCTGTGCCTGTTTTCAATTACATTGTATGGAATGTCAAACACAGCCGACTCAAACTCGCCGTGCGGTTTATTTTGGTTGGTGCGTATCGAACATTCTGTGTTGTATAGAAAGTTTTAGCTGCAGTTTAATCATTATTTTAATTGGTAAGTTAATTGGCAAGCAAATGAAAATATTTTTTTTGGGCATCATGGCAAAACGGTTCTCTGTCAAAAAGCGATCCACAGCGGTGCTTTTTGAAACGTTGAAGCAGGAAAATATCCGCCCACCCGAGAAAGTATTCTGCAATGTAGCTATGCAGGCCGACCGGCAGAAGTTGGCCCTTCCGCTGATTCGATCGAATTGAAGCGCAATAAGTGTTTGGCACATGCAAATACCAAATTGGACGCTCTAGGTTCCACCGGTTCTCAATGGTATTATGACATGAAGCCTGTGGTGATCAGTAAGCCCAAGCTAGAGCCTGTGAACGACGTTCTGTTTGTTTTCTTTTGTTCGGGACATAAACCACTGCGACCAGTAATTTGATCTATTGTAGTATATCCCGTATCCTTTGTTTAGTGCATGTCGAGTTACTTCATCACTATTGCGAAATGATGAAGTATTCGATGTTTTTACAGTTGTCTTTGTTTGTTTTGTTGGCTATGAATCGAGTTTTTTTTTAAAGTTTCCGCTATTTAAACCCTTTGTGAGTGACAGCACTCTTCAAAGGCGCGCCTTTTTATCAGTCAAAACCGGATTCATTGCAAACAAAACAAACAATGACTCCGATACTGACCATGCATCAGAATCCTAGACCTAACCACTTCAAACTATAGAACATCAAATAGAAAATGAGAATTCGCATAAATGAAGACTAAGCATGTTTTCCCTATTCCAAGCTCATCCTCGGTCGGTCAATCCGAGTATTGTCATTTTTCACAAGGCATAAAATGTAATAAGGACTAATATACGTTCCTTTGACTACAAAAACAAATATGTTCCCTAGTTTGAATTAATTCGGACTAAGGTTCGGTGGTAGATCTGATACCCCGTAACGCATCACGAAAAGGTGATCTACCAGCGTTACGGGTCAACGACGTTCTTGAACTGGATGCTTTGGAGGAAAAATGCAAGAGTGAGGAGTTCCTTCGCTCAATCGTTGCTTCCATCGGCCAACAACACGGACGTCAACTGTACATTAGAAAAGGTAACATCGTATATCTCCAAATCGTTGATAGCTTCTTTGACCGCCAGTTTCTCCTTCAATGTTCGTTTACTGGTGTCGTTATCGGTGGTCACCAATGAGTACAGATAACCGAATTTGTCTACCGCTTCGATTTTATCACCGTTGATCTGAAGTCGTGGTTGGAGGCTAACATTGTCTTCTCGTGAGCCTCTTCTCTCCATGTATTTTGAATTCAGCGCATAAATCACAAGCCCAATCCTACTAGCTTCAGCCTTAAGTCTGATGAACGATTCCGCCATCGTCTCAAAGCTACGTGCTACGATATCAATTTCGTCGGTGAAGCCAACAATTTGAACAGACTTCCTGAAAATTGTTTCACTCGTCTCTATTCCCGCTCTACGAATCACACCCTCCAATACAGTGTTAAATAGCAAACACGATAATTTATCAGCTTGTCGTAATCATCTACGGGATTTGAAGGAACTCGAGAGTGTTCCTAAGACTCGGACGACACACATCACTCGACCTATCGGTGCATTGATCAACCGCGTCAGTTTTTCTGGAAATCTATATTCGTGCATGATCTACCATAGCTGGTCTTGATCTATTGTATCGTAAACTGATTTGAAATCGATGAAAAGATGTTTTGCCAGCACGTTATGTTCCCGACATTTATGCAGCACTTACCGAATTTCGAAAATCTGGTCCGTAGTAGCGCGAGCACCCATGAATCCCGGTTGGTATTGCCCCACTAACTTCTTTGCAATTGGTGACAGGTGGCGGAATAAAATTTGAAAAAGCAACTTGTAGGCGGCGCTCACTAGCGTGACTCCACGATAATATCAGCAATCCAGCTTGTCACTCCGGTAAATGCTCTTCCTCCCACATCAAGGTACTTACACAGTGCCACCACGGCGCCTATGCTAGTGCTTCACTACCGTATTTTAATAGCTAGCTTGTGAGCTGGTCAACACCGGCAGCTTTGTTGTTTTTCAACCGACCATTTTCCTTCTTAACTTTCCGGAGGGTTGGGGTCGGAATCCTGTCATATTCTGTGGCTGTTCCTAGATCTATTATTACATCCACTTGATTTGCTGTAACATTGCCGTTCAGGTGCCCAATTCTCATACTCATCTGTGAGAAAACAAACGCTGATTTCAACCGCCCTGAGCTTATGATAGCTTCTAACCAATTTTTTTTAATTTCACCCCAGACAAGTTACGAAAATACTTAAAAGGTATTTGAGTGACTACGACGGGACATTAACTAGCCAAGGGCTGAAAATCTCGGTAATCAAGGAACTAAAAAAAAACACTATAAAAACTGATTTTTGACTACTGATTTCATAGATGATCTTATATCTGTTACCCCTTTTCTTCTACTTCATCTTAAGACCATACCGTGTTCTATGTGGTATTTGGCGTTTGATACACTTTTGCAAACAACGTGACTTAAGCTACAGAGAAAGTTAGTTGAAGGTATCTGACCAACGTGCATTGCATTACGATTTTCAATTTTATCTTCTAGTTCTGCTAGCAACGAATGAAAGTTTCATGTTATCTTATTGTTTGTTTTCTTTCACCCGTTGTTGTAATTCTTGATGCTATTTACGGCTTTTAGATTTTATTCTGGGTGTAGTTTAATCATCATTCGGACAACAGAAAGCCTGTTGATGCACAATAAACGACAATGACCCTCTCTAGTCATCAGTCTATGCTGTGTTAAGATTTATTTTTAATGCTAAAATTTGAAGTTTCAAGTTAAGAGTTGCTCATACCATGTGACCGCTTAATGGAACCAAAACAATGTCAACATCAATCGCAGTGTCAATATATTTCATTTGTGCAGCAGTCAGCATATTTACTCCAGATGTCAATTTAATGTTACCAGCCCTTATCAACATGGCCAAGTAAATCCCACAAATTCACCCTTCCGGATCGTCAGGATAATACCGGATGTCGATGTTACCGACATCGATTTTGTTTCAAGTGGATTGATCTAATCAAGTGCCTTTTTCCCGATTCTTTCCTATCTTCCATCCTCGAGACCAAATATGTATGCACTCACTCTGGTCCCATACACACAAGCACACACATACTCACTCAGATTGAATTACCCTTCGAAAGTGTTTTCTGTTTGCGTTTTCCGTGTAAAGATTGCGATGGTTTACTGCATATACACATACGATTTGAGCAAACGAAGCAAACATAGCGCGAGGGATGGGATCAATCAAATATCCCATCATTACACATCTCTGGAAAGACCAGGATCTACGCTGAATTCCTCTCATACAGTGGCAAGGAATTTCTTTTTTTAGATGCTTTTATTTCTTGTACAGTGTTTTCTCGACATTAGGAACACGACTTTTATAATTTAGTATTTCAGTTTAAGGTCAGAATCCACTGAAAATTAGGGAACCATCGCTTTTTCCGCAACACCAGTTTTTTGTCTACCCCCGAGCTGACCAACACCATTCGGAACTAGAAAAATCTTTTTTTTTTATGTATCATTTGACACAAAGAATATTATAGCCGATCAAGTTTGAGTTTTATTTTCAATAACGGAATTGTATTTCACTTTTTACAATAATCCAGAAGAACTTTCTGAACGTACGCAATTTTAACGTAATTAAAAATAAATAGCTCAATTCACTCAAAAGATCTCCATGTAGGGTTGTGCTAAGAAGTTGAACTAAAAGTTCGATTTAAAGTTTAATTTTCAGTAGTGTCATCTTTGTTTTTGACATCATAGGTGTATAGCAAAAAAGAACTAGTTGTAAAATAAATTTGTATTTTATGTGATGCGTTGCAACATGCTCAAAAAGTTAGGCGACTTCTTAAATTATGTGATGTGATAAGATGGGATAAGAACCCACCATCAGTGCAAGGATTACTTATGTCTGCAGGACTATTCTCAGGTTGCACCGAGAGAATAGCCTACCTGATGGCTTGTTGTAGCAGGGTCAGTCGATCTCGATGAGGACCTTCGGAAGACCACGGCCAGAACCGCGTGTCTTCACATAACAAGGGACTGGCGACTCCAAGAACCCTTGTCCAGTCAACAAATCCTTCCCCTCTCATTTATTAACAGTGTATTTACATAAAAATGATATTAAAAAATAAGAAAACATGAATACAACTCTCTTCTCATTATCACTTACTTATTATTTTTTTTTTGTTAAATTTTGAATGTTGGATTCGTTTATAATATTTTTAAAAATTTATAACATTTAACACAAACCATAACAGTCTATTTTTATATATTTCAAAATAAAATACAACTTTTACCCTTTTTTTTATCACTTTACTTTCTATCTATATGATATAAATCAATAATAAAACTGAAACACATAAACTTTGCTCGTTCTTTACAAGGTCTTACTTTCCTCACATACAAAAAATAGATATCATAAAAGACAAAAATGCTATTAATACAAATTTCAAACATCAATGATGTACATGGAATTTTACGACACAAATTAAGTTACTTTACATACGCTTTTTACATAAAAGTGGCAATAGTAAGTCAATACAAAAAAATAATATGCGTATGTACAAAATTTATTTTATATCCACAGGATTGTTACTGAAAAAAATTATATTAGATATGTATTACTATCTTACTTATCCTGGAAATGCAAAAAAAAAAAAACAGAACAGATCATTCCAAATAACATAGATATAATTTCAATGAAAGATATTATTTTATAAAACATGTTTGTTCAATTGTAGTTACATTTCGAAGATAGCAATTGCAGTTATTGAAGAGTTACGTTTGATGATTTCTGAAATAAATCGCTTATCTTATCATAATACCACTAAACAAAATATTTAGATATAATCCCATCTTGCTAATAAGCGCATACCAGTATTTTATCAATATAGTAGTTAATGGTCAGAAGTGAAATTTTAGAGTAAATGTTATGCTGAATTGTTGAAAAACTAATTTAGCTTTTCATCCATGTCATGCAGCTCCAGGCATTTGAGATAAATGGTTTTGGAATGCAAAGATGATTCCAAAGCGTGCTGAAATTATTAAATAAATGAGAATGGAAAATTATATTATATGATTCAAAATTACAACAGTTCCCAGGCAACGCCAACCAGCGTCTCCATGTTTCAGCTGGCAGTCTTTTATGATCATATGAGGCGTGAAGGCGTGAGGTAGGAAGTTGTGAGGACCAGAGGTCGGTTGCACCCTGCTTCAAAGTTGTCAACTTACCATTTGAAGCCCAGTAAGAAGACTTATTAAATTATACCTAAAATTGGTTATTCATTCTACATTCTACTAGTGTGAACTTTTGTGACAACCCATCTACTTATGACAATATATAATAAAGAATAATAAAACACCGTGTTATGAAAATTGACCCACCACTGTACCATTGTCTGCAAGAGGATTACCGAGTTCATCCAATTAGTATAGATTTTTGCGTTGAAATCGGAAGCTAAGGAAACATATATAGGTAAAGCGATCAGGAAGGTGTACTGATTTCTAAATCCCTTGGGTCTTGGTTTTGTTGGAGTAGTGAAATATGAGCCGTGCATTTTACGGACGGTGGTGCGAATGGCATAAATCTAAAAAAAATGCTTCATCGCTTTACGGGGGTGTGAACGGAATAAATCTAAAAAAAGTATCATTTGCGCCTTGGGTTATAGTTTAATCAATATAGTATAACTTTATAGTTTAATTAGATAGAGGGGTTACGTCTTGGGCAAAATTTTAGGTTGCTCATTAACCAGAAACATTGCTGAACAAATTATTTCTATATGCGTTTGAATATTTGAGATATAAGCTTTTTTAAATGAAAGCCCCCACAAACTATGTTTAACATGTACCTTACCTCACCAATCAGACCAAGGACGGTGTGGCCTCTGCTGTACACAAAAGTTGTTTCCATTGTAATCGGTCCATGGCTGTACCTCGCCACCCTCGCTGTCTGCGGAGCGACCGCAGGTCGCCTTCTACTTGATCGATCCACCTTGCTCGTTGCGCGCCTTTTCTTTTTATGCCCGTCAGTTCGTTTTCGAGAACCATTTTAACAGGACTGTCGTCCGATATTCTTACGACATGCCCAACCCATTGTAGTCGACCGATTTTAACGATGTGTGCGATGGGAGGTTCTCCCAGCAACTGATGCAATTCGTGGTTTATTCGCCTCATCCACGTTCCGTCTTCCATCTGCACTCCACCGTAGATCGTACGAACCACCTTCCGTACAAAGACTCCAAGGGCTTGGTCCTCCACTAGCAATGTCCACGTTTCGTGGCCGTAGAGAACTACCGGTCTTATTAATGTCTTGTAGATGGTCAACTTTGTAGTTCGGCGAACTTTGTTCGATCTTAGCGTGCTTCGGAGTTCAAAGTAGGCACGATTGCCAATCATAATGCGCTTTTCTATTTCTCTGCTGGTGTCGTTATCGGCGGTCACCAATGAGCCCAGATACACGAATTCGTCTACTACCTCGATTTCATCACCGTCGATCTGAACTTGTGCTAGGAGGCTAACATTTTCTTCTCGTGAGCCTCTTCCCTTCGTGTATTTAGTTTTCAATGCATTAATCACAAACCCAACGCTACCTGCTACAGCCTTAAGTCTGATGTACGTGTCCGCCATCATCTCAAAGTTACGTGCTACGATATCAACGTCGAAGCCAAATAGTTGGACAGACTTCCTGAAGATCATGCCACTCGTGTCTATCCCAGCTCTTCGAATCACACCCTCCAATGCAATGTTAATCAACAAACATGACAATTCATCACCTTGCCGTAACCTCTCCGAGATTCGAAGGGACTCGAGAGCGTCCCTGATACTTGGACGACACACATCACTCGATCCATCGTTGCTTTGATCAACCGCGTCAGTTTTTCCGGAAATCCATATTCGTGCATGATTTGCCATAGCTGGTCTCGATCGATTGTATCATACGCTGATTTGAAGTCGACTAAAAGATGATGTGTGGGCACGTTGTATTCGCGACATTTCTGCAGTACTTGCCGAATCGCGAAAATGTGGTCCGTAGTAGCGCGGGCACCCATGAATCCCGCTTGGTATTGCCCCACGAACTCCTTTGCAATTGGTGACAGGCGGCGGCATGTTTAACATGTATTCTCATAAATATTTATTGCTGAGGGTGACAATGTTCTTTGTTGATCGATAGAAACAGTCTAGGAATAATCATACTTTATACATACAAAGTCCTTATACGGGTAGATAACCTCACAATAATAAATATGTTTTAAAAACATTATGTTTTCATATATATAGTTGTCATTTTTATCCCATTTTATGCATGCGAGCTAAGGAATGTTTTGTAAGTACCATGCCTCTGGGTTCGATTTCCGGTGGGAACTTAGACATATAGAAGCATTAAAGTCTTTACAGTTCATAATGGGGATTTTAGGACCCTGGTAAGCTTTACTTCTGACCCCATGTTTTTAGCGTGAGTTTGCAGGGTTTGTTGCCATCCCTCACTTTATTTTTAAACATTTGAACCTTAATTGTGACATTTTATAAATTTATTGTCACTTAAATAATAATCTTTCCGAATCAAAACACTGAGTCTATAGGCAGCACAGCAATTTAAAAAACCTGTATTTTTCAACATATGACGAGATATGACCCTTCTTACTTAAGCAAATTTCTGAAATGATTCAACGGTTTATGGTAACATCACCGAGGGTTCCGATAATTGGTCCATATATGAACAATGTGGTCTTAGAGACTTGATTTGATCACCAAAGAACTCGTTATTGAATGATCATGTGATTTAAGGTATTGATTTATAGGTTTTGGTCCAAGTCCTAAGCTAGCCACTTTCCCTAAGCTACCCGGTTTTTTATCCGGATTGATATACACCACAACTGTAATCCTTTTCAAAATCCAAATTGGTGTCGAATACCGATTATTGCCATTGTCACACTTTTTCCATTCCGAAAACGCCAATTTGGTTCATATCTAACATATTTAGTTTAAATCTAGCTAGACAGGTATATATTGATAGAAAATGTTTTAAAAATTATCGATATTTGTAGGGAATTGACTGTTGGGTTCACTGAGTAAAAGTTATACTATAACTAGGAACAGTCTTATTTTGTTTTGTCTCACTTCAAAAAGCCATAATAAAATACCACACATTATAACAATGGTATACAAACAATCTCATAACGGCTTCATTCTCGATAATTTTATAATAATAGATTGGGAATAGGCGTAATGTAGTTTTACTTGGCCACCAAACGGACAAACTGATTGGTAAATTAAAAGTGGTAATACAAGGTATGCACTGATGACTTTCAGAGCACATAAGAACTACACATCAATTCTAGACAAAATAGTCAAAAGGTCGAAAGTAACATATGTAAACATTGACTTTTAGTGAATTTTTCTGGGATCTGCTTACTCCCACAAACAAAATAGCACCAGAAACAGATACAGGGAGTTATTACCTTCCCGTCGGTAGTGGATATAGATATTAGCAACCTGGCATTTCCAAGAAATTTACGTTTTAAGTAATTGTTTACAATTGTTACTTTCGACCTTTTGACGATTTTGTCTAGAATTAACAAAGTATAAACGACTGAAGAAGTTACAAAACTCCCTCTTGAACTTATGAACGTAACACTGAGTGACTAATTAATTAAATAACAAAACGACCTTCCAAACTCTTTTAAAAAAAACTTCTCTCCCATGAGTCGCATCAGTAAATCATAAAAATTATATTGTTGGGACTTCTACGACTTGTAACATTAGACATTACTACAACTGGTAGAATTCCAATATCTCGACGACATAATGACAACTAATTTTGAATCGAGAAAAATGATTCAAAAGACTCCCAGAGCACATAAATGACACACCTGAGAACTAAACTACAAAAGATTGAAGAAATTACAAATAAATTATGAAGATAAGAAAAACACCTTACGAAAATTGTAAACGTAACACTGAGAAACTTAATAACAAAAAGACAAAAAGACAAAATGACCAAAACAGTGTCCATAAACATGGCTGAGAGAAAAGGAGAGCAAACTTGAAAATGTAACACCTTTTGAGGCAGTTACACAGCGTCTCTATTGTCGATATGAGCCTTGCACGGCTGATGAAATGCTTCAAAATGAGTTAAATTATATCATTCTATCACACAAGAAACAAATAACTTCCTATTTTTGGTTCGAGAAAACTGCTCCGGATGACCTTCAGAGTATATTAAATGACACATCAACGGACCAAACTACAAAAGATACGAAACGCCTTATGAAACTTATAAACGTAACACTAACGAAATAACAAACAGACAATTGAAGAAACAGACGAAAGGATTCAAAATTCTCAAACGTTACTCATTCCGAATCATTTGTAACAGCGTCTTCTTGGACGACATGTTCCGTGTATGGCTGGCAAAATGATTCGAAAGGATTTACCCAACGATATCATCAAAGGCCTGGCGTAGAGGTTTCTACTCTATTCAGAGTTCCGCCAGTAAACCTTAAAAAAAATGTTACACTCAGTCGTAACCCACTTTCAATTGTTCTAATATTTCGGTTTTCGACGTATCATTACATTTTATGCTCATGCAAAAATGGTAAAAGTCTGTTCGAGACTGTTCAGTGCACAGATATTGTTCCAAATAGGATGGCGATCGGATAAAATGCGAATCATTTTCAAGCTGTTCAATATAAGATTCACGTTTTTTTTTAATCGTGCAAACGCATACGTTATGGGATCCTGACTTACCAAGCAGTTTACAATGCTTGGGCTGTAAGGCCTGCGAATGAACTAAAGCTGAAGACAATATATTAAGTGATTTCTATGAAATGCATGTATGATTCCTTGAGCGAGTGCTCGGCACTGAAAAAGTATGTGAGTCGCCGACAAAATAGGCTTATCTGTCAAAGGATAAGCTTTTTCTAGTGAAATTTTAAGGAATTCGCTGGTGGTAGCTCTAATAAGTGATTCAATGTTTTCTTATATTTAATTTTTTAGAAAGTTGATCAGGTTAGTTTTGCTTTAATAGTCTCTTGAATTAAAATCATCAAAATACTAACTCAGACTAAAACAATCGCGACAGTAAAATATAACATGACTCAAAAATTCAAACACCACTTTTCAACCTTCTGTTTTATTAATTTCTTGTATTATTGTATAAAGATCAAAACAATGACTTTGTATAAAGTGTGATTTGAGAATTCACGATCTTACTCTCTCTTTTCGGGATATGCCATATTTCATTGTAGTGCGGAATCGTGATTAACCGCTTTTAGGGTCTTCTTTTTGCAGTATTTTTATACCGGGCCAAAACGTCTAACCACCCACATAACTTAACCTTGTTCCTTCCTATGGAGTTCATGTGGTCTGAATAGAATTGTTCACCATTATCGTTCCTTCATCATCGGCTTTGAACTGACTTGTGCTCTTATTGCTCCATCAACCGCTGCAAAATGAAAATGAAAAAAATGATATCTTATGATAATAATGTCAGCACAAAACAACTAAATTTGTTATTTAATAGATGAGCCTCAACTTGTCAACGGAACATGTAAGTTATTATGTTTGTTATTTTATTATACTTTACCAGGGTGATGTTTCAGTAAAACTTCATTGCACAGGAAAAAGCTCACCCTTGAGATTATTCAGAAATCCATCTTCCGACGAACGGGGATCGCTATCAAGTACCGAATGGGAGCCTATGTGTGACAAACAAAACAATATTCCTTATTCATTGGACAACCGGCCAGCATTCGTTACTGTTTCAACCCTCAGCATTGTAGCCGACTGTGTGAGCAACACGGAGAAGCATGATTACACTTCAATTTGTTCTTGCTCGAATGGTTGGATTGTACAACATTTTCCGTCCAAATCCATCATGCAAGTGTGTATGTAGTCGTGCACAACCGGCAAGCCATGTTTCAGTTTACCGACTACATGTTGAAAGAGAAAAATGTCCCTCCAGGCCAATTGTTGTGTAACTGGCGCTTCATTCAAGTTCGGAGAGCCCAAGAGAGGGTGCGTTGCTAGAGGATCTGAAACCGTAATTTCAGACCAGACTCCAAACCAGACCAGACGATGACATAATACATTTTACGTGTACAATTTTTCCTCTATCCACAATGGATTTCGTCCACTACTGAAGCCTGCTAGAAGGACTTGTCACTGGCTTACTCACGTGCATTATTTATAATCAATCCAATTTCCTGTTGCTTATGGCTCGCCAGAGTGAGCAGAAAATTTTGCGTGCTCGAATTGATTCCAAGGCTAGCCGAACTGGGACACTGCAAATGCGAAATTTGAAAAATATTGGAAAATAATCAACCGGAAAGTTGCAACGGCAGCAGCGGCATGGACAAAACAGCCAGCGGAAAAATCGAAGGCAATAAAAATGATTGGAAGCGTATCTGGGGAATTTACTGGGGAAGGCTTTGCTGTTATGGCTAGGAAGAATAAAACATGTCGACAGCACAGAACTTGATGCAGGATTGGGATTGACCAGTTGGGGTTTTCATTGATTTTTGAAGGGCTATCTAACTTTGCAATTGGAAAGGCACACTTTGCTTCTTTGCACTCTTCGAAACAAACAGAAATACTCCACATTTTTCAGTAAGTTAAAAACTCACTTCAAGGCTGCAGCTGTTTTCATCCGTTTCCGACGAATGACATATATTAGTACGATAAATATTCAAATAATTGAAAATTTGTGGAAAGAGTTTAATAATCACGTGATAAAAATTAATTCAGATAGCATTTTTCTAAATTATTATCCATCCACTAAAATAAATCAATGTTCTTGATGCTGTTTTAACCTATTAAAGCTATCAACGGTTATCAAATGCTTCGACAATAGCTCTGATGGCCCTCGCCATAATTCTAACATTTCGGGGAGTACGGGGAGCAGCATGGAACAGTCAGAAATGCCCATACCCTCGTTTATGTTCTTGCAATATTTATGATACTTGTTTAAAGAAGGCCTTTTTTATACAATCTCAGTGATTTCCTGAATTCTGTTTACGATCCTCTTGCTAAACGCAGCTGAAATGGCTTCTCAGATTGGATCATAAAGTTTTAGCTCCCTCATAAGACCTTCCGCTCATGATGTTAGCATTTTCAACACAGGGAACGACTTGGTTTGCTTCAGTGCCGTTTATGCGCGTTGAATTTGCAGCAGGAAAATATTTGCTCTTTCCCATATGTCGTGGTTTTTGTTTAAATACAATCTCAACTTTTGATCTATGGCTGTAGCAATTTGAGTTTGCCTTATTTTGATTGATGTGTTGGAAAGCTGAACGACCTTTCAGCAAAAAACATAGCATATCCCTACATTCCGTTTGTTTTGCATAATTCTTCATAATGTGTTGAAGAACTTCCATTCGTTATACCATTTATTAATGCAAAAGCTCAGCTGCATCTGATAATCCAAATCCATAAGCTCCATTTACGTAAAAAGCATGTTGAATTTATTTGCGAAATCGCCATATATAATTTGCGATGCTTTTCGATTTTAACTTATCGCAAATACCGGCCACGACAAGGTTCACGATTTAACTCAAAAAATAATGATTTGTGTCTTGATCGGCTGACACAAAACACAGTATCAAACTTTTCTTCTGCTGGATTTTCGCGATTATTTATATCATGTATAGCTTGTGTGTAAAGCTGTTTGGTAACCTATTTTTTTCTAGAATGCACATAGGATCTAAAATCATACAATATACAGCTAGAATAAGCTAAAAAAGTCGCACATATTTTATTTCTCTCATTGAGTTATACATAGTATATAAACATTTCATTATATAGTTATTCATTGCATATCAAGTACATAGAAACATCCCAACAAAGATGAGTATAGCAGCGGTGTTTTTTTTATCATAAACAATTGAATTTACTCACAAAGAACGGAACATCAACTTGAAGCAAAAAAGGGCCCACCTAAAAATTGGAAAAACAAAATTTCAGAACTAGATGGCCTTAGTAAAAACTCTGACCATTTCAGTTTTGTTGTGTATTTTTACGCTGCTTTGCCATCTATATAATAAAAATGAGTTGGGGTTTCCTTTGTTACGATTTAACTCGTGAGCGGAAGGACCGATCGGCGTGAAATTTTGTATGCAGAGATTTTTAGGGCCGGAAAATAATCTTATAATGGTTTGAGACCCCTCCCTTCACTGGAAAGGCGGGCTCCCATACAAATGAAACACAAATTTCTACACAACTCGAGAACTAATCAAGCAAAAGAAACCAAATTTAGCATGTGTGAGTTTTTGAAAGCAAAGAAGGTTTTTATGGTAGCTTGAGACCCCTCTCCTCTCTAGAAAGGGAGGCTCCCATACAAATGAAACACATATTTCTGTATAACTCGAGAACTGATCAAGCAAAGAAACCCAAATTTAGCATGCGGAAGTTTTTGGAGGCAAGAAATGTTTTTATGGTAGTTTGAGACCCCTCCCCACTCTATAAAGGGAGGCTCCCATACAAATGAAATACATATTTCTGTATAACTCGAGAACTGATCAAGCAAAGAAACCCAAATTTAGCATGCGGAAGTTTTTGGAGGCAAGAAATGTTTTTATGGTAGTTTGAGACCCCTTCCCTCTCTAGAAAGGGAGGCTCCCATACAAATGAAATACATATTTCTGTATAACTCGAGAACTGATCAAGCAAAGAAACCCAAATTTAGCATGCGGATGTTTTTGGAGGCAAGAAATGTTTTCATGGTAGTTTGAGACCCCTCCCCACTCTATAAAGGGAGGCTCCCATACAAATGAAACACAAGTTTCTGCATAACTCTAGAACTAATCAAGTTAATGGAACCAAATTTGGCAGGTAGAGGTTTTTTAAGGCAAGAAATGTTTCTAAAGTAACTCAAGACCCCTCCGCCCTCTGTAAGAGGGGGGCTCTCATGCTAATGAAACACAAATTTGTGCATAACTCGAGAACCAATCAAGCATATGGAACCAAATTTGGCATGTGGAGGATTTGGAGGAGAGAAATGTTTCCATGGAAGTTTGAGACTCCTACGCCATCTGGAAGGGGGAGGGAGGGGGGTTTACATACAAATGCAACACAAATTTCTGCATAACTCGAGAACTAATCAAGCAAATGGGGCCACATTTGGCAGGTGGAGGTTTTGGAAGGCAAGAAATGTTTCTAAGTTGACTCGAGCCCCTCCCTTCTCTGAAAGGAGGGCTCATATACAAATGAAACACATATTTCGGAATAACTCGAAAACTTATCAAGTTAATGGAACCCAATTTGGCATTTGGAGGTTTTCGAAGGCAAGAAATGTTTCTAAGGTGGTTTGAGACCCCTCCGCCTTCTGGAAGGGTAGACTCCCAAAAAAATAAAACATAATTTTTAGCATAACTCGAGAGCCAATGAAGTAAATGAAACCAAATTTGGCATGTTGAGGTTTTTGGAGGCAAGAAATGTTTCTATAGCAGTTCAATACCCCTCCCCATTTTGAAGGGGAAGGGGGCTCCCCCTACAAATAAAAAGCAAATTTCCGCATGACTCGAGAACTAATCAAGTAAATGAACCCACTTTTAGCATATGGAGGTTTTTGGAGGCTAGATTTCTATATACATAAAAATGAATTTTTGTCTGTCAGACCCTTATAGACACGGAAAGTTCTGAACCAACCAACGTGAAAATTTATATAAAGGGGTTTTTGGGGCTGGAGAAGGTTCTTATGATTGTTTGAGACCCCTTCTCTCTCAGGAAGGGGCGCTCTCATACAAATGAGACACAAATTTCATCATAACCCGAGACCTAATCAAGCAAATCGAATCAAATTTAGCATGTGGGGGGTTTTGAAGGCAAGAATGTTTCTATGGTAGTTCATGACCCCTCCCTTTCTGAGGGAGGGGGGGGGTGGCTTCAAACAAATGAAACTCACATTTTTATTATAATCGATGAGCCCAGTGTGATGGTTCGAGAACTAATTATGTAAATGGAACTAAATTTGGCATGTGGAGGGTTTTGAAGTCAATGATTGTATGGTGGTTTGAGAAACCACCCCCCTCTGGAAGGGAGGGCTCCCATACAAATAAAACACAAATTTCAACCAAAAATGAGAATTATCCAGGTTACTTAAACACAAACCGTGTATTTCTCGGGTAAGAAGCATGTTTTGATAGAAGTTTGAACCCCTGCTTATTCAAGAAGAAAAAAACTCATTTCGAAAAAAAAAACCATAAACGTGACAGTTCATTTAGTTGCAAGCGTAGCAGCGCACGCACCGGGTTCAGCTAGTTAATGGTATAATTTTGAAATTTGTTGTGAAGTAAGGTCGTAGTGTGCTGTGTGTGGAAAGATACGAAGCATTTGTGGACTGTCATTCGTTGGTGTATTTGCACTAGTGTTTTATATATTTTAACAAGTGCTTTGTGAATCTTCAGTTAATTAGTCACAGTTAGTTACCTTATAACCCACATTGGATTTTACTAGGGCCCTCTTTTATTTCGAACGTTATAAGTGGCAGATCTTCTTGAACGTCATTGATGTTTGAGTAAATAATATTTTTCATCGCTGAAAAAGACGTATGACGAATTCTCTTTGCAAAAAGCTCGTTGTATCTTCGTAACTATTATAAATAATATAATAATTCCCTGAAATTGATATAAGAGGACAAGGAGAACCGTTAGATTGGAATTGATACAGATAAGTACTGTTTTAATTAACCCATTTTTTGTAATACATATCATGTTAAGGTTTCGTTAAATAGCTACACAGTATTAGTATTAGGTGTTATCACTTTCTACAAATATTAAATTCACATCCTATCTACAAACATCGAGGCTACAAATGAGCATAGATCACTATTGGTACCTTAATCATCAAATAACAGGTGCTGAATATTCCGCATTACCTATAGAGATGCCTTTCATCTTGGAATACACTGGCCTATCTAGTCGTTTATTGAAAGTGAGGTGGACTGTGGAACTGGGTTTAAGCCCAAACTTCTTACACAACTAATTAAAAAGAAGGAACTAGCATGTTTTATAAAGACCTCAAGATAGAAAAAGACAAATCATTGTCCACCCTGTCGAATAATGTAAAACATTATTCTTTAATTTTTTGTAAAAGATTCGCAGCACTTTCCAGGTGCATCCGAAACCCATTGTACTCCCTACTAGCAGGGCGTCCTTTCTCTGGACATACGGTGAGGTGGAATAACAACGGAAGTCCTACTTACCAAGTCCATCTTATCCGATGAGTCATGAAGATGTGACAGAAGTCGTAATTTATTCACCACATACATAAAGGGCCCTCAATACGTGTACATTGGGAATAGTTGGCTAATCCCAGGCCCTATTTGTGTTGATGTATGTGCGGTGTTGCTGGTTGCGATCAGTTACGGAGATCTTCTGAGCTCAAGCTCAAGCGCGAGAAAGAGCTCATGCATGAGAAAAGACCGACTGCTGATCTCACTAAAATCCGTATCCTTGTTGCACCATCAATCTGAACACCCCCTCCCTTCCCCCGGGACTTCCCAATTGTATTACTTTAATTGCCTTATGTTAAAGAGTGATCCTTTTTTGCCTTCTGCTTATTACTTAGGTTTTCTGAATATGACACCAACATCGGAGTGGCTCAGGTCATCGCTTTGCAGTGCTAAATGCAACAGCATGATTGCTTTTCTGACGAACTAATTTGATTTGCGCAGCAACAGGGGTCTTGGCCATTTGGCCACTATGGAGCCATTTAGCTCCTATTCATTGCCTGGGCCATTTTGCTCCCACCAACCTTCGTTGAGCCATTTAGCTTCCACTTCTTGCGCCATTTAGCTCCCACCCTCTACGCAAACAATACGAGCAGTCTACCCTACTCCAGCGGAGGATTCCCCAGCAGTGGAAGTTTTCCCGAATCCTAACCACCGTGAGCCATTTAGCTCCCACGTACTGATGCAATTGACTAAAATAGTCCCCGAATGCGGATCTACCATACAATGACGGAGAGTTCCCCGGAGACCAACAATCCGCTACTCCACTCAACCACCCGCTTCTTGATACTCTCGCCATTTTCGCTGAAGAGCCGACATGATTTGCGTAATGGCATTCCACGCACTTTCGTCATATTCTATCGATGAAGTTAACTGGGCTAGAATCTCCCGCGGATGGCAAGCATTTCGATTCGCAATGATCCAAATCGTGGTAGCGTCTCTTTGATGTCTGCGCACTCTGGACAGAAGGGGGACGCATGGTGTCCGAATCGATGCAAGTATTGCCTGAAGCAACCATGACCAGATAGAAACTGCGTAAGGTAGAAGTTTACCTCTCCTCCGGTATCCGGTATGAGCAGGTGCGTCCATCTACTGTTCTTCCTCATGTCCCGTTCTCGTTGCCATTTGACCATCGACTCCGCTCTCACCAGCTTCTGAACTTCTCCGATATTTCTCCGCTGATAACACACACTGTCCTCCGCGAGAGTGACACCAATCGGGATTACTCCGGCAATGACGCACACTGCCTCCGATGAAATAGTTCTGTACGCACTCACGACTCATATGGCCATGAGCCTGGACGTGCTGTTCAACTTCGCCCGGTTTCGCTTGGTTTCCAGCGCTGCGACCAAGCTGGACCTCCGTATCTCTAGCTAGCTATCTACACTAGCCATTAAACGCCGTTTACTACTGCTAGGTTCGTAGCTATTCGGCTTGATTCTGGTTACCGCATTTATGGCCTTCCCATTGGCGTGATCTACGTGGTTATTGAAGTTTAGCCGGTCGTCTATCATCAGACCCAGATACTTCATCACGCGCTTTGAGGCTATGGCATGTCCTCCGATGACGATTTCTGCTCACTGTACCGCTTTGCAGTTGCTTACCTACAGCACCTCCGTTTTGTGGTTGGCTATCTTCAGCTTCTACCCCTGCATCAAGTTTTAAATTATGCCGATTGCTTCGGTCGCCAGCATTTTCACTTATTCCAGTGGTTCACCTGTAACTGACAATTCTATGTCGTCCGCAAAGCCAACGATAACTACGCCTTTGGTAAGCTTCAGTTTCAGCACTGCGTTGTACATCCCGTTCTAAAGTGTTGGGACAAGGATGGAGCCTTGTGGAACTCCTGCCGTGATGTTCACCGATTTCCGCTCCATGGAGATCTCGTAGATCAGCACCCGGTTCTGAAAGTAAATTTTCAGAATTCTGCACAGGTAATGAGGGACTCTCATTCTGTGCAGCGACTCGGCAACAGGCACCCAGCTGGTGCTACTGAAGGTGTTCTTAACGTCGATCGTTACAACAGCGCAGTATCAATCGCCTCTCCGCTTCTGTTTGGACGACTTTACGGTGCTCTCGACCACTATCCGAATGGCATCCACCGTAGACTACCCTTTTCGGACAACTAAATTGCTCTCACAAAAGAAAAAGCACTACAATCTTGGCTTAGGAACCTGAATACAAGTAGAAAAAGTCTGTGTTCCAGCCCAGAAAAGCGGACAGCGAAGGAGTACATTAACTTTCTTAGCTCCGTTACTCCCAACGACTCATTCATATTAAAACTTACTTCATATCAAAGCAAATACACATATGCTTTCTCGCCAAGGAAAGCTTCCTGCACAATACCATCCAGTTTCCAACTCCAGATGTCTAGGAAGGTAGCATGAACTCTCGGCATCTTCTTAAGAGGACATCTAACCGACATCTAATCATTCAGCCGATGTGAAAAGTTCCCGATGAAAACAATTTTTGTTTTGTAAAATTTGACTTTATTTATCAACAAAGTTTCCTTCAAGAGCGTTACACTCACTCCAATGTTTCTCTATCTTTTCTATATCCTTCTTGTAGAACGATTTATTCTTGGCTTCAAAATAGAAGTTTGTTTCATCGATTACCTCTTGATTCGAGTGATATCTCTTTCCAGCGAGAATTTTTTTTAGGTCTGCGAACAGGTAGTAGTCGCTACCCTAGTAGCACACATGTTGCCATTAAGTTGAGAAAACATAAATGTACCTTTGTATGTGATAATCTAGTTGCTGCAACGAATTATGATCGTGGTGTGCTACTTGGGTAGGGGCCAAATCTGGTGATTACGCTGGGTGCGGAAGTAACTCGAAACGTAATTCGTGCAATTTAGCCATGGTACTCTCCGATTTGTGACACGGTGCGTTGTCTTAGTGGAAAAGCACTGTTTTCTTCTGCATATGGGGATGATTTTTTGAGATTTCTTTGTTCAATCGAACCAGTTGGCCAATGTAGCGGTCGGCTTTGATGGTGTGGGCTTTTTCAAGGTAGTCAATGAACAAAATTCCATGCGTATCCCAAAAAACGGATGCCATAACTTTTCCAGCTGAGTGCTGCGATTTTGGGCCGGCGAGATTCACCGGCTGTTGTCCATGCAGCTGCCTGCCGGTTTGACTCAAAAGTGTAGTAATGAATCCATGTTCCGTCCATCGTTACATACCAACGCAAAAAGGTCCTTTTTATTTCGCCAAAACAGCTTCAAACAGGACTTGGAATCATCGACTCGTTGTTGTTTTTGGTTAACTGTGAGCAAACGTGGCACCCATTTAGAAAACAGCTTTTTCATGGACAAATGTTCATGCAAAACAAAGCTCACGTGTTCCTTTGAGGCCTTCAAAGTGTCAGCGATCTTCTGCAATTTCACTTTACGGTTTGCCAAAACGACTTTGTGGACTTTTTTCAATGTTTTCCGGTGTAACCACTTCTTTTGGCAGACCTGACCGTGGCGCATCATCGGTGTCCTTCCAACCACGTTTAATAGAATTAATAGTCGGAATGCCGTGAATTTTTTACAGCTATCTTTTGAAGGTTGATACTTTTTAAAAAAAGAATTCATTTTTATTTGTTTGGTGATGCCTGGGTGTCAGACCGGGAACATGCCAGCGAATAAGATAATCAACAACACAAAAAAAAAAAAAACAATAAAAATGTGTGAAATCCCCACTTAATTATTAAACACAGTGCCAACGAAAAATTAACAATTCGCACTAGAAAAACTTAAAATAGAATAAAAAATTGATAATCACTTTCAATAATTCAAAACCTCCCTCATAAGTATCCCTGTTGATCAAGAGGACCTGGCTAGGCGTTGGGCAAAGATAACGATGGATGAAGAGCCTGTCACACCCAAGGCAGCTCTTCTGGTGCTTTCATCGTCTCTACAGCAGTCAATTCAGAATAGTGTATGGTCGGAAAATGCTATGCTATGCTATGCTAATTTTGAGTCATTTCTGTCTGAAATTGATCGTTGTTGTATAATAAGATATCGTCAGTAAATAATCATTTTTCATTCATATAGTGACATAAATAATATTAAGTATTATATATCCAATATTCAATAAATATATACAGTCAAGAATTATTGAGCACGTTCAATAGGGATCACGCAATTGGAATTGGCATCAACGATTACCCGTTCCGTTTGGGGTTTGAGCTAGATGGGGCAAACGTCAAGATCTGGTATTGGATTTATTTGAAATTATAGCATGCTGGTGTTTTGAGGAAAGTTGTTCAATAGATAGTTGGCCATTTTCTGGTGGCATCAAGCTTTCAGTTAAGAATTATGACTTGTGATTTGAAAAAGGGCCTCAGGACGTTTAGATATCTTTCTGGATGATTCAAAACATTCGTAATTGTGGTCAAAGTATTAAATTTGTCCTTTGATTTTTGAACAAATCATGCATCAATTCCAGTCGGCACCGTTGGGATTTTCTGAGACGAAAAATCTATGATCAGGTCTTCTTTCGGAAGAAGAGTAAAACCGTTGGTCCAGGCCCATGCGTCTAGGGTCCAGGTCATCTCCCTAGCATGACAAACCAGCCTCAGGCTAAATATTACGTAAAAACAAAACAATACAACAACAAAAACATTTTCATTTGTGAACTAAGAACTAATCCTCAGGGCCGCCATTTGATTTTGTGGATGATCGAAATCAACTCTAAAAATTTTCAATTTGTGAAACTAGCGTACAATTCATTTTAAAATACATTAAAAGCAGCATTCAAAAACACTCATACTTGTGATCGCAATATAGATCCTCGAGACTATCATGTAGACCCGGATAATCGGGAGCAACCCTAAAAGTAGTTAAATTATAAAGCAGAGTTTAAACTCTTTGGTTTTCCTGAACAGTATTTGAATACTTGTGACTTCATCAGTGCTTTGAATATTCAGTTTGACCCAAAGCGATTCATTTGTCGATAACTCGTTTTGGAAGCAGATTATCAAAATATCACGTGTGTTAAAATTGTTGTGCTAGGATTATTGATTTTTTTTCACAATGTTGCACTTTTTCTTGAAAACTAAGACGTGAGAGAGTGATGATATTCATGATTTAATATTATTTGAATGTGACAGAAAATATAACACTTTCTTTATACCAGTTAAGGCGATGCGCTGTTAAATATAGTTGTAGAATTAGTCAATAATTACCATTTTATCATGCAAATGTGATTTGAAGAGTCTCAAAAGAATCTTTCCAATGAACCGGAACAACCGGGGGCAATTATGGAAGCCTTTCTTTTGAATGTCTTTGATCGACTGTAAAAATGACGCCAGTATACTTTGCTAACTTGACAACAGGACGGTAATAGAAAAATTATTTTGAAAAACTGGTAAAAAAATAACTAGTGAACAATTAAATTGCTATGAAATATTATGGTTCAATTTGGATTTTTCTTTTAAAAGCCTATATTAAATTTTTTTAAATATATTTGGACTTGTAACCTTTCCAAGTGTTCCAAACATTCGGTAAAACTGTTAACTCGTGAAACTTTGCTTTGGTCGTACAATTTATCCACAAACATTCTATCAGAACTAATCGAGAATTGTGAGTGGATTTCGAACCCGTATGATTTTTTTAAACAAGGTAAAAAATAGTTTATATAACATATCAGCCTCTAGTTGAAATAAATCAATTTGCTAGACTCAGATAGAAATCTAGCTTACCTACATCGAATCTATCATTAATATTGCGATTAACATAGTTGACGTATTTGTTTAATGAATAATAATTTCGATTTTCGTTGCTGTTCTCACTAGATCGTCGAATGACAGTCTCTGCCATCCACCGAGAATCGTCGTCAGTCTCCGCTCGAAATATGCCAATACTGAAGCCAGAGAACTTGTGTTGTAGAGTTTCGATTGTGGGCACCCGACAGTGCTGGCAAATGAGTTCGTTTGCACGACAGATGATGTGCCACAGTCTGCGATAGTCCTGCCTTCGTGCACTAGCAGGTAGACACACTACGGTGTTTTGACGATAGTCTATTCGACGAAATGTTGAGCCAGATTTTTCTCCAGTTCATGCTCGGATGGTTTTGTTCCACACTTGAAACCTCGGTTCGTTCGAAGAAGAAGATCGCTGGAGGGGTTTTGCTGGAAAAGGTGTGGGACTAAGGGAATTTGTTGAGAAAGGTGTTTGAAACAAGATCTTCCGCAGTTCCGGCGGGGGAAGGAGTGTTTTCGGCGAGAAGGGAATGATAATAGGGAAGGAAATCGATCTCTTGCATGTGGTGGTTGAAGAACAGCGTTTTATATTTCATCGTCAGCAATTGTAGCTTGAGTCTGTCTTGCCCTCTGCTACGCGCCAACTGCTGCATTGGAATTTGTGCAGGCAGCCCTCAAAACATGAAAGTGCCCATCAAAGAAGTCAATTTTGCCGTGTGCGCACATTGCGGTTGGATTACCGACGAAAGGTACCACACCTTCGCTGTGATGAAGGTGTTCAGCAGTACTATCTTCTGCTGCAGGTTGAGCAAACGCATATTATGCAACCATATAAGTTGCGAGGTCCTAGATACCAACGCATCCCAGTTTAACTTCACCAGCAGCCGTACTGAGTTGGTGCCAACACCTTCACGTTTTCCTTCGTCTGCAGATTCGATACCGTCAGAGCTTCCCCATTGATGAAACCTACAGCCACTGTTTTCTGCCGATTTAGTTTACCCCAGCTACACTTCCAAAATACACACTTGGAAATTTTTAATTTTACACGAGACGTTATTCATCTTTGTAAAGAGTCGGGGAATGTAATGAAAGATTTCGTGTATCAGAAAAATCCCTTCGATCGTTTGTGTTGCTGTTGCAATCACAGTGACGTCATCAGCATACGCAACGCAAAGATCCCCACCACACACACGCTCCACCCGTGTGAGGAGAGAATTAAGATAGAGAACGAAGAGGAGCATGATGATTCTCCACCAGATCTGATACATTCTCTAAAAAAACTAGTGCATAAAATTGATTCAAAAGTCATTGAGTTATAATGTGTAACAAGGCTTTGGACAAAAAAAATGTTGTCAGTCTAATCCAAGATTTATGTTTTAATTATTTATTTTGGTAACGTAGATCATTCATTTAATTTTCACTTTATTGGTGTAACAATATTATAGTGTCAAAACCTCGGTTACAAAATTTCGCCAAAGTACTCGGTTCATGGCTGCTTCTCCGAAACCTCGTTGACGACCCACATTCGCCAGATCTTGCTGCACATAATCCTCACACCTTGCTCGAAGACGCTCTTCGTCTTCTGGTATCGGCCATATTGTAGACGAGCACCATGTTTGCAGGGTTGTTATACGACATTCTTGCAACATGCCATGCCCAACGTATCCTTCTAGCTTTCGTCACTTTCTGGATGCTGAGTTCGCCGTAGAATTGGGCAAGCTCGTAGTTCATCTTTCGCCGCCACACATCGTTCTTCTGTACACCGCCAAATATGGTACTAAGCACGTGACGTTTGAAAACACCAAGTGCTTGCAGGCCCTTCTCGAGCATTGTTCTCGTCTCAAGTCCTTAGAGTACCAGCGATCTTATCACCGGTGAGTGAGTCTTTTTTGACCGCAAGTGCTTCTGGAGCCCATACGAGGAACGACATCTACTAAATATGCGTCGTCGAATTTCACGGCTGTTGTCGTTGTCTACCGGGAACAAGGATCCAGGGTTGCTGCTCGCGTTTATCCAATAAATGCACTCGTTGACCGATAACTCTTCTCATACAATGTTTTCCGGGACGCGATGTATGACAAAGTGATGGCATTTGAAATTTGCTTCAACTTCCATCCATCGCATCACGACAAGCGATTTGTTTTGATACAGATAATCGCGCTTATTCACCACTCACTCGCCGCGATGCATCGCATCGCATCGCCGTGAGTAAGTGGTGAATAAGCGTGATTATCTATATCAAGGCGAATTGTTCGTGATGATACGATGGATGAAAGTTGTAGCAAAATCCAAATTCTATTACTTTGTTATACATCGCGTTACGGAAAACATTGTATGAGAAGAGATATCGGTCAACAAGTGCATTTATTGGATAAACGCGAGCAGCAACCCTGCAGGGATCTAAGGTAGACAAATTCCTCCACCACTTCGAAGATATCTCCGTCTATCTGCTGCTTTCTAAGCGGCCTTTTAGCGCTCTGTCCCTCCTACTAACATGTACTCTGTTTTCAACACATTCACCACCAGTTTGAATTTTGTAGCTTCGTGTTAATGGCGGGTTTCAGTTCTACTACAGTTCCAAGGTTACAAATTGACTAAAGCGTATGAAAATCGTACTCTGGCTTTTCGCACGACACCTTCCAGCGCAATGTTGAACAACAGGCATGGAAGTCCATCACCTTATCGTAGTCTCCGATGTGACAACATGACTTTTCACCCGAAAAATTCACGTAGTTTAGGCGCACCGGCCATGATAGCTTTTATAAGTCTTGAGACCTTCACTGGAAAGCCTTTCTTGTCCATAATTCTCCACAGCTCTATACGGTTGATACGCCGCCTCAACATCTATGAACAGATTGTGCGTTGGGACCTGGTATTCATGGCATTTTCGGAGGATTTGCCGTACAATAAAGATCTGGCTTCCACTTCTCCGGTAGTTGTTCGGTTTCCCAGGTTCGGACTATCCGCTTGTACAGACAGTTAGACAATTTTGAAGGGTTCGGTTCCCATACCATCGTTGTCAGCTGTCTTGTTATTCTCGGGCTGTACAGGATAGCATCTTTTACTGCTTTCAGCGTGGGAACTGGTTCGTTCCCATCGTCCACCGTACTGATGAAGTCGTTTCTTCCGCTGTCTTGGAATTCTGCGTCTGTGTCCTCTGCTCTATTCAGATGTTTGTCGTAGCGCTGCTTTTACATTTCAATCACTTCTCGTCCATCCGCCAGATTACCCCCTTTCCGCAAAGCCTTTGCGAGTTGTGTTGAACTTCTGATAGAACTTCCACGTTTCTCGAGTGTGGAGCTGCTGCTCAATTTCCTCACACTCCACATCTTCCAGATAACGTTTTTTCTCCCTGAATAGGCGGGTCCGCTGTTGCCGCTAACGTCTATAACGGTCCACATTTTGCCGGGTTTCGTGCTGCAACATTACTGCGTCCATCTCCACCACAACCTCTCTACACTCCTCGTTGAACTAATCGTTCCGTGGGCTCTGTTTCACATACCCGACGACGTTCTCAGCTGCGTTTTTGAAGGGTGCTTTGATATTATTCGAGCGGTCCTTAAGAGGAGCTTCGTCGAGCACATTCACATTCGATAACGCTGCTTCGATACTCTGCGCAGGCTGGGTCTACATCCGGTTGCTTCAGTCGTTCGAGATTGTACCGTGGCGGGCGACGGTACCATACGTTGTTTTACGGTCGCAGTTTTGATATCACCAGGTAGTGGTCCGACTCGATGTTAACGCCACCGTTATGTCGGAGAAGTACGATTCTGTCAGGTGTACTTAAACTGGAGGTTGGTGCTACGAAGGGCCATATTCTTGGAAGAGGTGTATTTAATAAGTCCAAGGCTTTTGTCGTTTGTCCACTGTTGAGCGCTGAACTTTCCAATAGTCGGTTTGAACTCCTGCTCCTTACTGGCTGACCAGAGCAGTCTCATATGATAATCTTGACGTCATTGCTTTGGCAATGGTCGTATTCACGCTCTAGCTGCGCGTAAAAAGCCTCCTTATAACGGGTGTTCAACGTCCATCTTCCAGATACAATTTCGGATCCTCGTGATCAACTGCTTCGTACCTTGGCCCGACAATTATTTTTGTACACTAGGGCACTGAGGGGGCCGAAAAAATCGTCAATGGGACGGCACTGGGGCAAGTTGGTCGGGTTTCTTTCTTTCGGCACGTACGGTATCTTTTTCTGCTCAAGATACTCCAGCGTCTGTTTGGCGTAATAGGAAGACGTCTTGTCCGGCCAGAAGACGTACTTCCCATCCGCATGATGCTCCTTTAAGATCGGCAGAAGAATTTTCTCAAGACACTCCTTCTGGTACACTTGTTGATTGCTGGCCAGACCGCTCGGCTTGAACCACGGCTTTGAAATACCTCTGTCCGATATGGCGATGTACAGCATAACTTTTTTTTCTTCAAATTTATGCTTAAACTTATATTGTACTTCGGGAGATATGGCCGACTTGTCGCTGGAATAGTAGCTGTCATTTCCTGGAATGTGGGTCTTCGAGAGCGGAAAGTAACTTTCGTCGTCCAGCACGCACGACGTCCCGCGATAGCTCTTCGTTATCCATCGGCACTGCGGTTTCACGGTCGCTATCTGCTTGTACGTGTTCTCGGGGGACCGAGTCTTCTTCCGACAGATGATGTTCTCCATCTTGAGGGTTCGGCGAATCAAGGCATGGAAGCGGTGATGAATTATGGAGAGTGTGAGCTGTTTAGTGGAATACCTGTAACTAGAAAATAAGAAGAATTTAATTCCAACTATCTTTATTGCTTATCTTGACTAGATAAGCAGTGATATTTTCGGCCGGCGTCACGCAAACTCGTTCCGTTCTTGTTGTCGAACAGCTTTTTCACCGCTTCCTTCTTCTTCTTCTTCGTCATTATCTTCGCCGGACGGCCGCTACCGGCCTTCCGCTCCACGCTCGGGATGCCACGATCCAGTAAACTGTACTCACGGGCACGTTTCGTCTCGAAAGTGGTCTACCGTAAACTTTTTTCCACGTTGACCATGCGTTTCGTAAAACCGTACAACATGCGTTTCGTAAAACCATACAACACGCTCGCGGAGTGCTTGCTGTTTCGACGCCATCTTCGATTGAACTGACAGCACCCGAGCGAAAAAAAACATGGACCCATTTCTAGGGAGTGCAGAGAGAAATTCTTTTGGAGAGAAAAACATTTACGCTCTTTACTTTAATTATAGAGGGGTATTGAAATTATTCTCATTTTTTATTGAACACCCGTTAATCAAAAGTGCTTCCGGAGTCCGGACTATGCACGTTGATAATGCAGATGTTGAAGAACCAACCCTTGATACTTATTCTGTACATTATTTCGTTGGTCGTCCACCAACCAATCATGCCATTCTCTATTTCGTTCAACACTTCCTAGTTCACGTGTCGCTCAACAGGAAGATGGTATGATTATTTCTCAACCATAGACCCTTTCCAACACACTCCTTGCAGCGTTACGATGCTAATCTTGCGATCCTTCAGTACATTGGACAGTAAGTGGGTGCTTCCGATGAAATTGAGAAATCTCCAGTTCCAAGTAACGAGTTACCAATCGCTAGACCCGTTGTCGCTGTGGTCTTCGCCGATTGTTTCGGTCCGTATTCTGCTGTTGAAGTTCCTGTGCTTGCTTGTTTTCCGGCTGGCTGGCGATTCAGGCCTAGTTTTCCGGAGGGTCATAGTGCACAGTTGAATTAAGAGTCACACGCTTGCACATGGACGGTGATTCAGCCGATCAGGAACCGTCTCTGTTTTGAGCCGCTCTTGACATGGAGAATAGACGCTCGGGTGCTGAATTGGCATTTGTTCTATATACAACGCAAAATAGCTAGGTTTAGGCGCCACTGCCCGCTAGAAGTTGATCATTAACAAACAAAGCATGACTTATTTGAGCTGCTTAAAAAAATGACGAACTTAGAGCAAAGCTCAGTTAGGAGGGACAATGCTGACTGCTCTGCAAACTATTAAGCCGCGTTTGTGCAAGTATTTTCTGCAGTTGTTGCTTACTGTTAGGACTGGAAGGGCTCTCTCTGAAGTGGATTCATCTCCTTCGGTTAACCGTACCGATTGCTGTGAAAGTTGTTTGCTCGATCACAGCTGCATATGGGTTGCCAAACTTGGCCCTTTTTCTTTGTCTTGAAATACTCTTCAACGCCATTCCTTTGCATGGCAGTGTAAAAAGGCACGTCAGGAGCCGTTTCAAGTCTTCTAGAGCATACTTCCTTGATCAAAAATTTTTCCGGAATTTATTCGGGAAATTTAAAAATACTATACAAAGACTATGCATCAAAATCGGTATTGTCCCCTTCAAAGTATTCTACATCGATTGTTAAACACTTATTCCAGCGCTTGATCCAATACTTGAGACATTTTTTTAGTCGGTTTGCGGTTTGGCCATAAGAGCCATCTTCGATTTTTCCATGATCTCATCGCGGATGCTGAAACGCGTTCTGCGGAGCGGTTTCTTGAGTCAACCGAATACTAAAATGTCCCAGGGACCCAAATCAGGTGATTTCGGTGGTTTCTGAATGGTATTCGTTTCGTTTTTAGCCAAACTTTTCCGGATAACGATGGCATTGTGTGACGGTGCGTTATGGTGCAAGATCCACGAGTTGCTTGCCCATATATCCGGTCTTTTTTGTCGGCTTGCTTCACGCAAACGTCTCATAACCAAATAATACTGTTTGTTGACGGTTTGACCTTGTGGTGGGAATTCATGATACACAACACCCTTGTGGTCCATGAAAACTGAAAGCATCGCAATATTTTCGACTGGAAACGACATGGTTTTCTCGGTCGTCGCTCATTCGGTGCACGCCATTCACTCGCTTGATGTCTGGATTGCGTGTTATATTCGTCAATCCACGTCTCGTCTTCAGTAACGATCCGTTTGATACATGTTGGGTCAGATTCGGCCTTGAAAATCATGCCTTTTGCGACGTCAACTTGGTCCCTTTTTTGCATGAAATTCAGGTCTCTCGGTATCAGCTTTGCAGCTTTCCAACTCCTTTTCTATCTCTCTTTTGGGGAATTTGAGGTCTACAGTCATCCATTCCTTGATGTTTTGATGTTTTTGTCGATTTTCGATGTCGATGGCCTACCACTTCTCTCATCATCCTTCATGGACTCATCGCTACTTCTGAAACGTTCTTAGGCTCTGATAAACGACTTTTTTTTTCAGAAAATCGATACTGAAACTCTTTTCTGACATTAACAATGTCGTCACATTAATGAAACCGTTTTTAACGAAAAATTCAATACAAACTTGTTGTTACAAATTCAATGCCATTTAATGGCAAAATCGAGCAAAATCGAGTACACACACTCCATACGGCGTAACTTTTACAAATGTCAAGCTATCAAGCTAAATTTCATAGAATGTCAATAACAGATGTGGCAACCTAAAAATGAAAGAAAACTCGGGTGACTGAGAGCGCCGCATGGTGGTGATTACGGGGACCACGCTGGAACATTCCGTCACATATTCGCAGTTCAACTGTTTTTGTTTGTTTTCTTTCATTTGTTTTTGCTCCTGTGTTTTTGATATTGGACAGAGTTATACATAATTGCTTGGAAGTGTTTTTATAAGCCAGCAAACATTTCAAGTGAATGAATCCATTATTTGCAACCTCTGTTCTATTTGGACATCGTTCCATTTTAACTTAATGTTAAACGGTTGTTTTATTGCAGGCAAAACGAAATCAGCTGCATTTTGGAGTGCGTTATATTAACACATAAAGGCTTATCATATGAGTATAGTCAGTGAAGTGTTTTGATGGAAATATATACTGAAGAATAGATTTTGGTTGATTGGTTGATAAGCATAGTCAACGGTACCAATACTGAAATTTTCCTATGTTGTTGAAATTTTCTGGAATTAATGCAAAGAATTTGAAATCGCAATCTTCTTCAGAAAATGTGGTGTACAGTTCTCGAAAATATTAGCTTAAAGTCGTGTATGAAGGTTGCTGCTTTTTAGTTTGGGTTTTACTTTAGGTAAAGTCTTCTTTGAATCCTGATACTTCACTTATTTTATGGCAGCGAATATAGTGGTTAGGTTTAAACATTTTTATCAGCGTTTTTATGCTGCGAATGTTTCGTCTTGATACGCGCAGTATTAAAAAAGTTATTCTAGATAAAAGTAGTGAAAAGACAATTGATTCTGCACACCAACGTTGGTAACCCATCGTGGTCAATTTGAAATATCGTTAAACAATGGCCATTTGTACCGCGTGGGAGATTTTCCTAAAAAGGTTCCGTTTGCGAGCAGGCGTTCAATCCGTGTGTTCAAGCATTTCTTATTAGAATGTAAGCCCATTCGATTCTGCAGATGAACTGGTGCTGCTTTATACGTGTGTTTTAGGTTTTTAGTGTTCAAGCTTTATTCGAGTATATTCATGAGGACAAGGACAACATTAATTTATAATAAAGCAAGCTCAAACTGCAATTGAAAAAATAATTGAATACAATTGAATAATTGTATGACAAGTGCAATCAAGCTATCGCATAAGTATAATTTTGTGACAAGTACTATCAAAATCTGTACAGAAGAAATCGAGAATCCAAACAAATGCTGAACCGGACCGAGAATCGCGCCTAGTTGCCTGCAGCATGGCTTTGCTTTATTCAGCATGTCTTTACTGGCTGAGCCAAGCGAAACAGTCACATAGTTATACCACTCAATAAATATAGCGTCTGACGAGAGCCCAAAACTGGTTGAATGATGCCTGAAAGCATAACAGAAAGTGCCATCATCTCGGTACTTTCATCAGTTTACACCACTCCATTCCAGTTGGAAGCATGCCATGTACCATCCTTTGTTTTTCTTCCGCACAAAGTTGAGTGTTTGAGCGACATACGAGTATAGGGAGCTTCAGTTTCATAGATATGCTGTGGACGCGTTACGGTATTCAGCCAATTTCTCACCCCCGGGTAGATGACGAGATCGAACATCTGCATATTGTCGCCGTTTAGTCCCGGCAATAAATGAACAGTAGCATCTTGCTTGCTCCAAGGAAGGCATGACCAAAACCATTTCATGAACACTCGTACGTTCGTTCAACCACGTGTTTACTTCTTGATTGAGGAATTGTGCTGGCGGATGTTGGTTTTCCAATATATTCACATTTTTTATTCGTTCTTGTTTTGTTTATCAATATGTAAATTCCCTTAAGCATGACAAATCCTTATTGCAGGCACAATACGAAATGCACGGGCTTAGCAATCATGTTTTGAATAGCAAATGTATGATATTATTCCTTTTACACAACAATCCGGTTTCAACCGCTGTAACCTACACGGTGGCGCTTTCATCACATTGCGCTCCATTACCTTTGATGTCCTTGATTTACACCTTCCGCTTGAATGGAGCGCCAGCCGGTAACCAAACGAACCGATGAACAGTGGGTCAGAAGCAATGTTCAGAAAAAAACAAATTTTTAAAAGTTATGCTTTAGTTTCTGCGACCATGAGTTTTGCCTTGTCGAATTCAACTACCCTGTATCCACCGATAAGTTTTCAGGTTTTAAAATTCATTGCTTCGTCTGTAGGTATGGTTCGTTGATGGTTATGACGTTTTTGCAGTAGAAGATGGAGAAACATGCAACAAATCGGTGTCTGAGTGATTTCAAACCACTTTTAAAGCCGGAACGAGTTTTTGGCGTTGTGAGACCGAATGAGTTTAAATGCATGAGACTCTCGAGCATGAGAGTTGCTCACCAAATT
This sequence comes from Aedes koreicus, assembly GCA_024533555.2. NCBI lineage: Eukaryota > Metazoa > Arthropoda > Insecta > Diptera > Culicidae > Aedes > Aedes koreicus. The sequence goes on along the minus strand of JAHHFK020003144.1, from coordinate 9,326 downwards.
TACGCATGAGTTTATTTATGTATCGAGTCTCAATCAATTTGATTTAAGATCAATTTTCCGAACCCTTGTCAGAAGAGTGACAACGACTTGTTATACAAATTAGCGCTATGTAGTTAATGAGTTTTTTAACTTTCATATTTATTTAGTTTTTCTATACAATCGCAATTTTAAGTTGCATACTGGTTCATTTACAATGCACTGAGAACATTAAGATCAGACGTCAGAGGTATATTTACGTACGGGTCATATCCTTGAAATCAGGTGGGAATGGAATGGATCTGTAAAAATGTGATCTCTTCCTTGTTTGAGATAAAGTTTACTTTTCTCTCACTACAAAGTTCACAGAAAAGATTAAAATCCAACTGCTGTGCATAACTATGATTCTAAACTATGTACACTTAAAGCTTAGATGACTAAATCTACCCTAAAGCTACATTTACATACAATTCGATTTCAATCACACATGTGGGTAATTTCTTAACACTAATAACAGAGATGAGAGAGAGTGAGCTTGAAATTTGTATACGATTGTCTTCGCAATAGATTAGATTTGAATACGATTGTCTGTACAGTAGTTAAAAGGATCGCCGCGAGCGATACGAGGAAGCAGTCGAAATAAATATCCCAACGTTAAACTACGCACCGTTATTTGTCGTGCAGAAGAACCACTGCTCTTAATTCCGAATTCCAATTTGTCGGTCGTATGTAAAGTATAAGGTGCTTGTCCGCGACTTTGTTCGATAAATTGGGAAAGCAGAAAATAAATGCGATCGGTATGTGCTAATCTTGCACACTAGTGAAAGTGCGAAGACAAAAAGTTTTCCCGCGAGTGTTGACCTTTTGACAGCCGTTAGAACGGCGAAGAAAATCACCTTCGGTCCAGCAACTACAGCCAACAGGCTCGCATACCAACTTTATGGTTGATGTAATTGTGGATGCAAAAAAGTAGTTGCATAATGTTATATAAAATTCGAATTATCGGTGAATTTTTCAAACGAAGTCTTAAATTTTCATTAAAAATCAAATCAAACGATACAAACCACTGCCAAAGACTAGACGAAGACAGGTTGATGTTTCCAAATAATGAATCTTTAAGATTTGACTGTTACAATATCCATCGCAGCAAGCTATGCCCACGGACGTTTGAGTTTTTTGTGAGCTGTCGAGTTTTTTCTCATTTTTCCGCGTGTGTGATTTTAAACTTCAGTTTTAAACTTTTTTGAGAGTTATTTCGAGAGTCGAAGTGACGTTTGCCACTTGGTGAAGTGAGAAAAGTCATTTGCAGTAACGTGACTCTTCTGGGTAAATAAAATGGAGAGTCAGGTCACTGCAGGTGACTTTTCTCACTTCTCGAAGTGAAAAACGTCACTTCGACTCTGGGAATAACCGCGGAATGCGTTTTGAAATGATGATGATAGTGAACAGAGAATTTTTTTTCATATAAAGTACCGTTCGTAGTTACTTGTTACCGCGTGTGCTGTGTTTTTTTTGTACCACAACGCCACAACATGTTCAAAAGCATTTAATTCCCAGCAGGAAAGAAAAATTCAGTCAAGATAAGTTTCGAATCAATTTTTCTAACTTTTTAAATATTTTTTAGATTGCCGAGCTACCGCAAGTTCCAATTTTTAGTCACCGATTCGAATAATCGTCATGAATTATGTTCAAAAAGTTCGAATACACTTTAAATATTTGTTTAAAAAAAATTAAAACAAAAGATATTCTTTTCTGTGTCAATTTTTATTGAAGCAATGTTTATTGAGAACCTTTACGATATATTAGCTGGGAGCCTCCCACTTTTGTGTTGTATGACGAGGTTGAGACGTTTCTCAAAAGAATCACACGCGGCACGCACCTGGTCCATCGGCATCTTGTCCCAGATCTTGGAAATGAGCGTCTTAAATTGGTCCATAGTGCTCACTCGCTCTGCTTGGCCATGTTCGCTCTACTTCGCCTGCACGTACAATCATACACAAAAGTCCAGCGGATTAAGGTCCGGGGAGTTCCAAAAGTGGTTTGAGTGGTGAATCTTGAGGTGTCCAGTTTCCGCCGATAGTGACCGGCCCAGTACTGTCTGAATTTCCCCTGTGTGACCTCAATCCCAGTCGGAGACCACGATTCTGCCCTATCAAAGACATATTAATTAATAGTATATAGAATATATGAAATAAATAGTTGTAATAACGATAAAAATGTTCTCAACATACGATGTCATATAGAATAGTATATAATATATAGTGACAACAAAGATTATGATATAAAATTATAATAACAATTCCATTTGCGTTTTCATGTCTGCAGACTGTTGTCCTGCTGCAACTCTATAAGGACTTGCGTATCTACCATTGTAACCGTGCGCTGCCCTGACTCAATTGGTTTGGCAAGCAAGGCAACTTAAGCGCCACTCTCCTAGACTCCTAGACTGCCTTTCAGTTGAATTGCCCGACTATTGAAAAGCATGGACTCAATGGTCTGGTTAGCCTGGCACGGTTGCGGATGCGAAAGCGAGAGACAGCCAAATCTCTGATTTTGACTAATCGCTTCACGAAAGGATACCTTTTTCCATCCAAAATATCACGACCGATAATTAAGAAGGATTGGGGAGTTCCGAGGAGTATCGATAACGGAAACTTTAGGTAAACTACAAAAACAGATAATCCATTCGCAACGCGATTCAAAGTCTTGGGGATAACGTAACGGAAAAGATCTCTTTATTCGAAACTGCTCGATTTACTTTTCAACTTCATCTTTATTCTACTACCCTATTCTCCATTTTCAGTTTATAACCTCTACTTCTCATCTTTACACTCTCTTCAATCGGTCTTCATGCGGGACTCTTCTCATACCGTACGGGTAAAGTGAATGGCCATTACACTAGTGAACATACCTGTGCACAGGGTTTCTGATGCTGTGAGATGATGAACGTGACGGGAATGCTGTCGGTAAAACTGGGTCGGGTTTAGTGCTTCCACATAACGAGGGGTGGTGGAGACAGTTGCGATCGGTTGATTGCTGGTCGGAAACGTAGCATATGGTGACGGATGCTACGGGACACGGTGGTAACGGCACGTGTCAGTCGGACGTTCGGGTTGACTCCCGCTCGTTTCGTTGCGGTTTTCTCGTCGCCCACGTGGAAAAATATATCTGCTCCGGTTCTCGGGAACCAGACAAAACGCACTCCAACACTACTCCGACAGGTCAACGAAAGATTCCTCGTCCCAGACTTTCCGCCTGTTGAACAGGCCTGCTGTTCAACAAAGGTTATGTAAGTTCATGTCCCGTATTCAATAGCACCTCTTTTTTACATACCTTACTATTTGTAGCGTTCCAATTCTTGCAGAACAATAATTTATAATAAATTCACAGCTAAACTAAATGTATTACTTTAATTACTACCTATTAAATTGTAAGTTACTAAAAGATCTTTCAACTATTTTATCACCACGTTTCTCACCACTTGGAAATATATTCAAGAACACTTATTCAGCGCGTTCTGCTCACCAACCGCTCCGCAAACGAAATGACCGAGAAAACCCCAAGCCTGTATGAGATCAGCCTCTAGATCTTTCTTTTGAATGCCAAGTGGCTGCTTCAACGAACTTCCGCGTATAGGTACGTTTTGCGTGAAACGGCGTTAGTCATAATCAGCGCGCCATCTATGTTTTGAACCATGCAACAATTTATTAGGGTGTAGCTTACGAAATCATTTCGTCCTGCCCATAATTATTTTTTTCCGGGAGCAATATTGTTTTGTCTGAACTGAATACAAGTTTTTTGGTAGTTATTTTGTCAAACAAAGGAAAAGAAAAAAAAAAACGTTAAAAATTCATCAAAAATTACACCATGAACTCAGAAATTAAGGCAATGTATCACAGCTACGAGGAAAATTTTAGATTTATAAATACGTTGCAAAGCTTAGAAATTCCATGTTTGATCTGTAATTATCATATATACTAGGTTAGACCAAAAATCTTGAAAGCAACATTTATGGAGCAGTAGAAAACCTAAAATTTCTTCGCCATTTCAATATTTCATCCTTCATAAGAACGTGCTCAAAATTTCATTTCGATCTGTGAATTCTCTCTTTGTTTACAAGCCATTTGAAGTTGACGTGTCAGCGTATTTTGTAACAATGGAAAAATCCGAATATCGTGCAGTGATTAAATACTTTGTTTTTTTTTTTGTTTTTTAAGTTTATCGGCTACTGAGATCCATGCAAAGATGGTGAAAGTATTAAAGGAGTTTTTTTTTACTCGTTTATTTTCCGTCGGCCTATTTCCTCACAACGTGGTGACAACCACCGACGCCAGGAAGGCGACTCCACCACCTGGACCCTACATATCGCACTCATCAACACATGAGCTAGGACCAACGGCTCTACTTCCCTTCCGAAGGAAGACGTGACCAGATTTTTCCGCCTCAGAAAAACCACCGACTTCGACTGGGATTAACCTCAGACCCACTGGGGTGCCAAGTAGCAGTCACGCCTACCACTACACCACCGGCGCCTTGGTTTTTTTTCTTTCTTTTCCCCCTCCCCGGGTTGGTGGGGTGGGGGGGGGGGCGGCGCGCGGGGGGAGCCCCCCCCGGCGGCCGCCCAGAGCACCCCACCCCAAAACATAACGCAAAAACAAATATAGGTTTGGGGTATCATCGCCCGGGGGGTGGTGGCTGACGCCATAGGTATCTCACATGGAACAACATGGCATTTTTTTGCTGAAGTTTTGGGTTTCAAAAAACTGTGTGCACAATAGGTGCCGCATTTGCTAACAATGCAACAAAAACACGTTCGAATGCGACTTTCTGCGACATATGGAGCAATTTCTAAAGGATAAAAAGGATTTTCTGCGTTGATTCATCACTATGGATGAGACTTGGGTCTACCACCATGATCCTGAATCAAAATAAGAGGCTAACTAGTGGTGTGAACCAGGCACTTCGGCTCCGAAGCAAGTTCGTGTCCAGAAATCGGCCAAGAAGGTGTTAGCTCCAGTTTGTTAGGATGCAAAAGGATTTTTTTGGTGGATAATCTCCAAACTGGCAAGACAAATAACTTTGATTATTATTGAGACCTTTTGGACCAGTTGGATGGAAAAAATTGAGAAAAAAGTCCCGGTTTGCAGAAGGGGAATGTTTTTTTTTTCATCAAGACAATGCACCTGCTCACACAGCTCAAAAAACCATCACGAAAATCAGCGAATTGGGGAATGAATTGTTGCAGCATCCACCCTATTCACCAGATTTAGCTCCCTCTGACTTCTGGCTGTTCTCACACTTCAAAAAATTCCGTCTTGAAAAGCATTTTTCATCAAACGATGGGGTTTTAGCCGTCGTTAAGGAGTATTTTGCAGGCCTTCCAGAAAGTCACATACGTGATAGGACAACAAAGTTGGAAGCTCATTGGACCAAGTTCATTGATCTTAAAGGAGACTTTACTGAGCAATAAAAGCGATATCCCTAAAAAAAAATTATTTTCATTTCCGCTTTCAAAACTTTTGACTAACCTTACAGAGTGTGTATTAAAAAAAAGCGACTAAATGTTCTGATATTTCATGTGCTTTGTGCCTCCCCGAAATTGCCTCCTGCATTAATAAGTACCACAAGGATGACGACGTGGTGTTTTGGCCGGATCTAGCGTCGGCCAATTACTGGAATAAAATGCAGTTTGCTTTGTTAAAATATCCTGTTCCGTTTTTTTACCATTCATCTGACAATAGTCGCTTATTATTAATGCACACATCTATATATATAAATAATAATATATCTGAAATCGAGGTGCTGTTCCATTTCCTTGCATAAGATCTCTTAAGTACTAAGTTGATGTTTATTAAATGAAAATAATTTATATGCAATAATATACTATAATATCATGACATAAAATTATAAAATGGCCAAACAAAATCATGTCTTTAAAAAAATAATCATATGAGCACGAAAGTTCCAAAAAAAAAAAAAAAAAAAACCAAATTACAACATTAAAACAAATATATTAATTTAAACATCATAATGATAATTCAAAGAATGTTTTTAACATAGCTGGCCATCTTCTCTAAGGACCACAGCTGATTCATCTGCTGTAGTAATGACGATTAAAATGTTGTATGATTGGTATTTGTTTTCACAATAAGGCACCATTTTTATCTGTGTGTAACTTTTTTGTCCGTGGGTAAAAATTGATGAAAATCTGGGTATAACTAGTTTGGAGTGAATTCACATGTGCAAAATTTCATAACAATCGGTTTAGTGGTTATTGAGATGTCATCGAAACAAGAAGGAAATCGCCGGAGAATTTTGCGCGCCGTCATGGAAAATCCGACTGCGACCATGAGATGGATCGGAAGACAACTGGGAATCACCCATACAACTATGTCTCGGGTGGTTAAATCGTTTAAGGAGTCCCAGACGACCGAGCGGCGGGCTGGAAGTGGAAGAAAATCGAAGACAGCTGACCCTGTGAAGGTCCGGAAGGTGTTGGATTATTTCAAGTGTAATCCGAACCTTTCGATTCGCGACGCGGCACTGAAGGCAAAGTGTTCCGCCTGGTTCGTTCAGCCAACCATGAAACGAGCTGAGCTTCGTGTATTCAAGGTCCGCAAGGCACCGAATCGGCGTGATCAACAAAACACGGCGGCCAAATCCAGCACAAGGAAGCTATATTGAGAGTGGTTAACGAAACCGATGTGTGTGTGGTTATGGATGACGAAACCTACATCAAGGCAGACGCAAAGCAGATAACGGGGCTGGAGTTCTACGTTACCAAATCACGGTTTGATGTTCCGGAAGACATAAGGAAGAAGAAAGTGGACAAATTCGCCCAAAAAATACTTGCTCTGGCAGGCCATATACCAATGCGGTTAACTGAGTAAACCGTACATCACAACGGGTACCATCAACAGCGAAATTTACCTCACCGAGTGCCTCCAGAAGCGTCTGTTGCCCTTCCTGCGGTCCCATGCCATTACGCGCGATCGACGTTGGATTGGTACAGAGATAATAACGTTGTTTTTGTACCAAAAACCGCCAACCCCCCAAATTCAAAGTTCGCCAAAGTTCGAAAATCGTCCAAGGTGCTTAAGAACGAGCTGGAGTTGAAGAAAGAATGGATGCAAGTGGCCACAAAGGTCGGCTCCACCATTGCACAACATGTAATGAGGGATCTTAAGGGAAAGGTGTGGGCTTTCAGCGATGGAAAGGAAATTGAATAAAGTAATTATGCTGAAACATAATCCATATGTATAAGTTTATTCCCTGAAAGTTTAAAAAAAAGCCGACTTAAAATAAATTTTTTGCGAACACTTTTGTCTGGTGCATGTTTTTACAAGCCTTAAAAGTCATCGAATATAATATATGTACATAACATACATTACATCCACTTATTTTTATTCCTGAATATTCAAAATGCGTATGCATCAATCTTTTAGGTCCTGCATAATCTGAAAAACAAAGAAAAATGCTCCAATTATCCAAAATATAGGTCAAAAAGATGTATAATATTTTTTTTCTAAAAGTAACAGAAACAGCACCCAGCACAGTGTTAGTCAGATGCACTAAGCTTTGTAAAAACTGTTTTTCCAAAATGAATCATGAACTTGAGCAAGCGTAAGTAAGATTTTTAACTAAATGCTCGATATTTAAGAATCATGTCGATGATCTGGATGATTACATTTTCGCTCAGCTTTAGATTCAAGAACAAAAAAATTTAAATGTCTGCAATGCATGAGTTCATATCAACCAAAGGGTAAGCAAATGTTTGTGGCATTACAATAACCTATTTTGTTTTGTAATCTAATAGATTTACGACAGCTTTTTTCCCCAAAGTGGACCACTGTGCAGATAAGCTATAGCAATGATCCTCAGGCGATGTCGTTGTACATATCTCCTACGAAAGAGAGCAATCACTTTGTTCTTGTTGTATCTCGATGCGATGCTAATGGGGTTGTAATGCTGTGTACAGAGGATCTCCGCCCACGTCAAGCCCACAGGGACGGACATGACTCGAGGAAAACCATTTTCCAATTCTTTCGACAGATGACGAAACCATCTTCCTAGGATGGTGGAACAGCCCAAAACTCGTAAAATGGAAAACTTTTAGCGAAATGAAATAAATACCGTATTCCGTGGGTAAACTTATCGCCCAGTGTTCTTTTGGAATGGATTTTCTTCAACTCTAGGCATTTAGGTATTTCATTTTTTGCAACCTCATTGAATAAGAACTTCCATGTTGCTTTCAAATAAGAGATTTGTTTCTACATAAAAAAAGCTATTGATTTCTCATCAATTATCGTCATATTGAAGAATGTGGCAATTGCCTCTGTTCTAATAGCATTTGTTCGAATCATGATATTGAATGCTCTTATATATAGAAATCTGATTTAAGTTGCTCCTTTATTCATTGTGTTCAATTTACCGGTAAGATACGGTTCCATGTCATAATCTAATATTTTCATTGGAAGCAGAAATGGGGTGGTGAGCAGAACCGAGATTTTTTCGCAAGATGATTTTTACCAAGCATCAAATGAACACTGGCGTATGAGGATATCATCAGAGGCATTGCTTGATGTATTTTTCAGCCAGTCTTTTAAAGTTGTTTTGAATCTCTGTGCAGTTTGGAGTTTGAATAATCGAACACCCCTGAAAAACTGCTGTGGGAAACTTCCCTCTTTCATTAACACACCAAACTTCCATCAAGCGGCATTTCTTGATGAACAGAAGAAACGAAAAAAAAATGCTTGCCTTGAAATCTCGTTGCCACCACAATTCTTTTGTTGTCATGGTTGCCATGAAGATACAAGTTTCTTTAAAACACGATCTAGGGTATTCGACCTTGTTTATGTTCTGCCTTTGCTCTGATTTTTTTGATTGTCATCATTTGTACTTTGTAGTCTTCTTAATTGAGTAGAAATAAAAGGTATTGTTGTTTATGCATGGTGAAATTGTTACGGTTATTATTTTCGATAGCTCCTTGATGGAACGAAAATGGTTGGTCGCGACGAAATAGCTTCCCTACCCTGGCATCATACAGCTTAAAAGCCGTAAAATTTATACTTTTGTTTTTCGCATTCAACACCCTCCCTATGCGACATTTATTTTTAGGTTGAAACAGCGAACAAAAGGGCGCTCCCAAAACATACCGACCATTGCGTTGGACGCTGTCGCCATTCAGTCTTCTCTATGATTCATCATTAGATACAACTTCATTAGACGGACTTTCTTAAATAATAATCGATTCGATACATTAACATTCTGGTATTTAAAAAAAAATCTACTTCAATACTTCGATAATTAAAAAATATCATGATTCAAAACAAAGAATCATTGTGTTTGTA
>JAHHFK020003143.1:0-188298 GCA_024533555.2 Aedes koreicus | reverse complement strand
AACGTACAAATTTGATATGTGAAAGCTCAAAGAACGTTTTGATATCAAAACATTGCTGGTAAAATCAGGTTTTCTCTTAAAATTTACAAAATAAAATTTCATCAATTTTGTTTAAAAAAAAAGCTTGAAAACGAAGTGAAAATAACGCATGAGGATTAGACTTTTTCATTTACATTTTCAAACCAACGTAAAGATTTGATATGTGAAAGCTCAAAGAACGTTTTGATATCAAAACATTGCTGGTAAAATCAGGTTTTCTCTTTAAATTAACAAAACAAAATTTCATCAGTTTTGTTTAAAAAAAAATGCTTGAAAACGAAGTGAAAATAACGTATGCGGATTAGACTTTTTCATTTACATTTTCAATCCAACGTACAAATTTGATATGTGAAAGCTCAAAGAACGTTTTGATATCAAAACATTGCTGGTAAAATCAGGTTTTCTCTTAAAAATTTACAAAATAAAATTTCATCAATTTTGTTTAAAAAAAATGCTTGAAAACGAAGTGAAAATAACGCATGAGGATTAGACTTTTTCATTTACATTTTCAAACCAACGTAAAATTTGATATGTGAAAGCTCAAAGAACGTTTTGATATCAAAACATTGCTGGTCAAATCAGGTTTTCTCTTAAAATTTACAAAATAAAATTTCATCAATTTTGTTTAAAAAAAAACTTGAAAACGAAGTGAAAATAACGCATGAGGATTAGACTTTTTCATTTACATTTTCAAACCAACGTAAAATTTGATATGTGAAAGCTCAAAGAACGTTTTGATATCAAAACATTGCTGGTCAAATCAGGTTTTAAAATAACATAGATTAACTTTTTCATCATTTTCAACCAACGAAAAATGAACTCAAAAACTTTTATACAAAAATTCTTAAACATTTCTCTTAAAATTAACAAAACAAAATTTCATCAGTTTTGTTTAAAAAAAAACTTGAAAACGAAGTGAAAATAACGCATGAGGATTAGACTTTTTCATTTACATTTTCAAACCAACGTACAAATTTGATATGTGAAAGCTCAAAGAACGTTTTGATATCAAAACATTGCTGGTCAAATCAGGTTTTCTCTTAAAAATTTACAAAATAAAATTTCATCAATTTTGTTTAAAAAAAATGCTTGAAAACGAAGTGAAAATAACGCATGAGGATTAGACTTTTTCATTTACATTTTCAAACCAACGTACAAATTTGATATGTGAAAGCTCAAAGAACGTTTTGATATCAAAACATTGCTGGTAAAATCAGGTTTTCTCTTTAATTTAAAAAAAAACAAAATTTCATCAATTTTGTTTAAAAAAAAATGCTTGAAAACGAAGTGAAAATAACGCTATCGGATTAGACTTTTTCATTTACATTTTCAAACCAACGTACAAATTTGATATGTGAAAGCTCAAAGAACGTTTTGATATCAAAACATTGCTGGTCAAATCAGGTTTTCTCTTAAAAATTAACAAAATAAAATTTCATCAATTTTGTTTAAAAAAAAACTTGAAAACGAAGTGAAAATAACGTATGCGGATTAGACTTTTTCATTTACATTTTCAAACCAACGTACAAATTTGATATGTGAAAGCTCAAAGAACGTTTTGATATCAAAACATTGCTGGTAAAATCAGGTTTTCTCTTAAAAATTTACAAAATAAAATTTCATCAATTTTGTTTAAAAAAAAATGCTTGAAAACGAAGTGAAAATAACGCATGAGGATTAGACTTTTTCATTTACATTTTCAAACCAACGTAAAGATTTGATATGTGAAAGCTCAAAGAACGTTTTGATATCAAAACATTGCTGGTCAAATCAGGTTTTCTTTTCATTCAAAAAAATTTTTTAAAAAAAACTTAAAACGAAGTGAAAATAACGCATGCGGATTAGACTTTTTCATTTACATTTTCAATCCAACGTACAAATTATGAGAAAGCTCAAAGAACGTTTTGATATCAAAACATTGCTGGTAAAATCAGGTTTTCTCTTAAAAATTTACAAAACAAAATTTCATCAATTTTGTTTAAAAAAAAACTTGAAAACGAAGTGAAAATAACGCATGAGGATTAGACTTTTTCATTTACATTTTCAAACCAACGTACAAATTTGATATGTGAAAGCTCAAAGAACGTTTTGATATCAAAACATTGCTGGTCAAATCAGGTTTTCTCTTAAAATTTACAAAATAAAATTTCATCAATTTTGTTTAAAAAAAATGCTTGAAAACGAAGTGAAAATAACGCATGAGGATTAGACTTTTTCATTTACATTTTCAAACCAACGTACAAATTTGATATGTGAAAGCTCAAAGAACGTTTTGATATCAAAACATTGCTGGTAAAATCAGGATTTCTCTTAAAAATTTACAAAATAAAATTTCATCAATTTTGTTTAAAAAAAAAACTTGAAAACGAAGTGAAAATAACGCATGAGGATTAGACTTTTTCATTTACATTTTCAAACCAACGTAAAGATTTGATATGTGAAAGCTCAAAGAACGTTTTGATATCAAAACATTGCTGGTAAAATCAGGATTTCTCTTAAAAATTTACAAAATAAAATTTCATCAATTTTGTTTAAAAAAAATGCTTGAAAACGAAGTGAAAATAACGCATGAGGATTAGACTTTTTCATTTACATTTTCAAACCAACGTACAAATTTGATATGTGAAAGCTCAAAGAACGTTTTGATATCAAAACATTGCTGGTAAAATCAGGTTTTCTCTAAAAATTTACAAAATAAAATTTCATCAATTTTGTTTAAAAAAAAACTTGAAAACGAAGTGAAAATAACGCATGAGGATTAGACTTTTTCATTTACATTTTCAAACCAACGTACAAATTTGATATGTGAAAGCTCAAAGAACGTTTTGATATCAAAACATTGCTGGTAAAATCAGGTTTTCTCTAGTTTTCGTCTATTTTCATTAGTTATGTATACAAGATCTCCAATTTTTATGTCAGTAGGATTTGTTTGGATTGTTCAATATCATCTGTCTTTCTTCTTTCCTGTTTATTAGATTTTGATGTGCTATTTTATTTGTATTTTGGAGCCTAAATTTTAATTCATTGTAATATTCATCCAAATTATAGATTGGTTCCAAAGTCGGTCTGTTTGATTCTAAGTCGTGTGGCAATATTGCCTTTCGTCCAAATATTAATTCGTATGGGGTAAAGTTGTGTTCGGTATGTGGAGTAGTGTTGAAAGTAAAAGCATAGAATTTTATCCATTCATCCCAATCAGTTTGGTGAACATTGGTGAATGATCGTAGATACTCATTAAGGCATCTATGATTTCTTTCCAATGCACCTATTGATTGTGGATGGTATGGGGTAGAAAATGTTTGTTTAACTTCTAAAAGCTTGCATATTTGATCGAGGACTTCATTTCGGTACTCAGTTCCTTGATCTGTACGCAATTCCAAAAAATTACCATAGATTAATATAAAATTTTCGACGAGTGCCTTTGCGATCACATTCGCTTCTTTTGTTGGTATCGGAATCAAAATAACATATTTGGTTAAATTGCATTGAATTGTAAGTATATATCTATTGCCTTTGTCTGTTCGCGTGAAAGGACCGACTGTGTCCGCAGAAAGCACTTCGAACGGTTTAGAAGGAGTTGTCGTCACAACTGTCGCTTCTTTTGTATATCGATGTAATTTATTAATTTTGCATTTTTCACATCCTTGTATGAAATTTTGTATATCTAATTTCATATTTTTCCATTTGTATATTTCTCGTAATTTTAAATACAAACGGTGTTGGCCAACATGACCTCCCGTAGGGGTCGTATGGTGACGCGTCAAGATTTCATGAATCTCTTCCTGCTTGTATATAAACCTTGGTGGTTTAAAAATTATAATTTGATAATTGGGAATGGCATTATTTGCGATTTCCTTTAATGTTTGCAGGGAAATGTATTTGAAAAATAAATCTTCTTCGGATAGTGCTAACTTGTCTCTTTTGTAAATTTTTAAAAGTTTTGAAATTTCTAGAAGTGCGAATTCTAGAGTTCGACTTCCATTACTATGTGTTAAAGGTATTGTTACCACGCCTAAAATTTTCTTATAATTGTGATTGCATAGATTTATTTTTAATTGATTGTGGTGCACCTCACAACCAAGTTTAAGTAATTTATTAACCTCAGACGGATTTTCAGTTCGCCAAACAGTGAGGTGATCAATCTCTCTGTTGGGTTCGTCTAATCGTCTGGTACTATTATTTTGTTTTTGTTTATTTGTCATTGAGCGTGTATTGACTACAAGTACTAAAGACTTAAGATCTTCAGATTTTTTGGTATTCTGGAAAGGGCGTCCGCTCCAACATTTGCTCTTCCAGGAAGGTACTCAATGTCGAAGTCATATTCTTCTAAATCAAGCCTCATTCTAGTGAGCTTAGAAGTGGGTTTATTCATTCCAAACAAATAAACCAATGGTCTGTGGTCCGTTCTAACCTTAAATCTTCGACCATAAAGATACGGTTTAAAATAGTCAATTGCCCAGTGAATGGCAGTTAACTCTTTTTCAATCACGGGTTTTGATTTTTCCCCTTTTGTAAAGCTCTTGCTGGCGAATGCAATTGGCAAATCGCAGTTTTCATGCAGTTGCGACAGAATTGCTCCACAAGCGACATCTGACGCATCTGTTGTTAAAATGAAGTCTTTAGAAAAATCAGGATATTGAAGAATCCTAGGAGACAAGAGATGACGTTTCAGTAAATGAAAACTTCGTCTTCGCTCGTCGTTCCATGAAAAGGTTGTACCTTTTTTTAACAAATTATTTAATGGTTTCGCTATATGCGCAAAATTCGGAACAAATTTGCGATAATAGTTGCAGAACGCTACAAATCGACGAACTTCGTCTACATTTGTAGGCTCTGGATAATCTCTAATTGTTTGAAATTTAGAGTCATCCGGTAAAATTCCATTGTTTGTGATTTTGTGACCTAAGTAAGTAACTTCGGTCCTAAAAAATTTACATTTTTGCGGATTGAGTTTCAAATTGTAATGCCTCAACCTTTTGAAAATTTGTTCGAGATTGTTCAAATGATGGTCAATTGAACATCCGATGACAACTATGTCATCAATATAAACGAATGCACATTCGGGTGTCAGTCCAGCTAAAGCGATATTCATCATACGCTGGAAGCTGTTCGGACTGATGTTCAGGCCGAATGGTAATCTTTTAAATTGGAAATGTCCATCGGGGGAAGAAAATGCTGTATACTTTCTAGCTTCTTCCACTAATGGAATTTGGTGGAATCCAGACATAAGGTCGAGGGTCGTAAAGTACTTTGCCCTGCCTAGCTGGTCCAAAATTGAATCAATACGTGGCAGCGGAAATTTATCTGCCAGTATTTTCTTATTTAGTTGTCGAAAATCGACAACTAATCTCCACTTTTTTGAGCTGTCTTCCGACTTCTTCGGTACCAGAAGTATCGGAGAGTTAAAATGTGACACTGAAGGTTCGATTATATCATCCGAAATCATTTTATGAATTTGACTTTTAATCTCGTTTGCTTGGGAATGAATCTGTTTATAGTTCGGAATGTAAACTTTAGATTCATCTTGTAAATTAATATTTTGTTCGTAAAAGTTGTTTGTTGATAAATGTTCATTAGATAAACAAAATACATCTTGATACTTTTTGATCAAATTTGTAAGTTTGTTTTTAGCAAAAATGGGTACATGTTCTAAACTTATTTGAGATTTCAATTCTTCTAATCTTACGTTATTATTTAAATTTGTATTGTTATTTGCAGTAATCTTATAAATTTTTAATGCGTCTATTTTTGGTTTAAAATTTCTTATAATTACTTGGTTTTCGGTTGTATTTACAAATTTTATACATTTTGAGGTTGGAGAAACTATAGTGTTCCCACAGAAAACACCTGGTTGTATTTCCTGTGAAAGCACAACAGAATCTTCCGCTATGGAAAAATTTGGTATATTTCTTATTACCTCACACCTAGCAGGTATTGTAAAAGCATTATTTGTGTTATCTTCAATGGGTATGGCAACAATGTGGTTCTCAATATTGATGTTGAGTAACCATGATTCATAGTCAATATTGCACTTAAATTTGACTAAAAAATCTCTTCCCAATATTCCATCGGTTGGAATAGGAAAGTCATGGTTAACTATTTGAAAATTGTGAGATATTGAAATGTCATTTATAATAAGAGCTGTTTGCGTCTCAGCTATCGTTTCGATTGTTGTATTTGTAATACCATTAATTTTAAATTTCTTATTTACATTGATTCGTTGGTTTGATAGAATTTTTTCGCCTTTGAAAATTGAAACGTCAGCTCCACTGTCTACAATGAAGGAACATTTACAATTTGTCATTAGCGTTTTAATGGAAACATAGTTGGACGCATTAAGGTTCATTGAGAGGATGGTAGTTGTCCTCTCTGGACCTGGCCAAAAAAATGTTGCTGTTGTGGAACAACTTGTGGATATATCATTTGTTGTGTTTGTTGAGTTCCTGGTCCCATTGCCAAGTATCCTTGATACATTTGTTGTGTTGGCTGCATATCTGGTTGTGGTTGACCAGATTGGATACTGTAGACATGACGTGGGTTTCCACGCCTGCCTCGGAAGTTATTTCCGAAACTCTGGTTGCTTCTTTGTGAAAAGTTATTCCTGAATCGGGAATTGTTATTAAAACTACCATGGTTGTTGTTACCATTACTGTAGTTCTGGTTGCTATTTCGATTGTATGATTGCCTGTGTCCTCCTCTGTTGCCTCTGTTGGCGTAACCTCGGTTCATTTGACCTCTAGGTTTAAAAAATGACAACATTTGGGCTGCACGAGTTGTCTCTTGTAGACAATTTTCGTTAACTTTCGTGATGGCCTGGCTCAAACTAGAAAATGTTCCAGCCTTCAATATTAGTTTTGTTTCCGGGTTACTTATTCCACTAACTAACGTGTCTATTCCAACCTTCGTTGCCATTTTATCGGCTACTGTGGGTGGAATTTCTTGGTTGACGTAAATAGCTTTTAATTTTGCGCAGCATTTTTCAACGCTGTCGCAGTATTCTTTAGTACTTTCATTTGGTTTTATTTTTAACGCTTTCATTTGCGCTATTATATTTTCTGGACTCGTGGTATCCTTGCATCTTTGCCGGATATCTGCAATTAAAGCGTCGAGGTTGTTTACTTCTGCATTCAACCCCAAACGAGCCTTCCCTGTCAACTTCGTTTTTGCTAGTTTCAGTAATGTTGGTGCATGCTCTGGTTTAATTAAATCTTTGGCCAGTTGAAGACTATCAATGAAAGCATCCAAACCTTCGGCATTGCCGTCATAAGGTTGAAGGATGGTAAGGATAGTTTTGATATCCATTTTAAATATTTTATTTGCTCGTTCTTGTTCTAGAGCCTTTCTGGCAATTTCTTTAAATTTAAAATTTGGTGGTAATTTTGGACTTGTGTCTAGTATCGCATATGCTGCGTCTCTTTTAAACTTTAAATTGTTATATTCGTTCACGTATTTGTTGGTCTCTTCGTCAGTTAAAGTTATTTTTATTAAATTGAAAATTTGTTTGAATTCTTCAATATTTTTTTGAAACAACTCCTTTTTACTTTTAATAAGGTTTAAACTTTTACCGTTGTTCTTACTCTTTTTAATGTTGATGAATTCTTTGTCTAATAGACTTATAATTTGTGTTAATCGGCTCATTAGTTTCGAATAATCTTTCGCAAGTAATTTGGTTTATGTATATAATTTTTTATATATTAATAGCTAGATTGTACCTGTCCATTCCTCCATGCGACTCCATACCGTCCATCCATGCGACTCGGTAGTTGACCTTCTTTTTAATCCCGCCTGTCCACTCCTGTCGACAGTGGTCTCGCCTGCTGATGAATTTTTATATTATTATTTTTTTTTTTTTGCACTGTTCCCTAACGGTACTCGTTGTACTTTTCGAAGCATAACTCATTGCTTTTTATGCTAACTGAAATCCAATGTTCTTTTCACTGCACATTATGGCAAGGCGTATCAATTCGCGGTTTTTTGTTGATACAACGGAGCATGATTGCTTTAGCACACGGCGCACTGCTCATTGTTTTTTTTTTTTTTTTTTTTCATACGGAAATCGAAGTTCAAGTTCATTTCACTGCACGCCTAACGGGTTTGCTTATTAGAGTTTTTCGTTTGTTTTTGCGCGTAGTTCGCGATGCACACTGGATGATACGGCTTCAGGCAACAACTATACGTTTTGTGCCAGGACAGCCTTTTGCGCGGCTTTTGTCATAGTTTTTCGAACTAACTTCAGCAGTATCTTCACTACTGCTATCACTGTGTGTATCGTGAGCATGATTAAGATAAGGTTCAGTTTCAGTTCGTGGCTGGCATGATACACTGTATGAACCTCCTGGTTCTCAACGATAGTGACCGTTTGGTCGCCAATGGTCTTAGGGGCTTGTTCTTTACTGTCTGTGCCACCCATCTTGATTAGTTCACTTTTAACTAACAGTGTTACTTTTCAATTCATTTTTAACACTTGTCAACTCACTACTGTGTTCTAAGTTGATGTTACTCTCACCTCACGGTCAGCCATGTGGAACAACTTATTCCGGCTGTGATACTTGTACTGGAGAAGAGCTTGCGATCAGGTTCGCGTAATGATAAGTAATGATTTTTATTTCAGTCTCTTAAATCTAGAAAGCTTATTTCTACACTTGGTACTTAGTCTATGGGCGTTAACCTTTCTGGTCTCCAAATGTAGTGAACCAATCACTACAATTTGTCACATGTGTTGGTGATTCATTATGGCGTTCCATTCGTCGTAGTACATAGGCGAAGGTTGCCGAAAAGAAATAACAAAAGAATTTGGGTCTGTTGTTTTCCGGGTCACCATGAATGCGTTTATTTGTAAGCATTCTGGGTCTGGGTCGGAAAACATATGGTTGCAATTATTTGGATGTTTGATGGCATCAGCACGGAAGGTACTGATGTTTTATATTTGGTGTTTGTTTTCTGGTGTGACCGTTGAATGTCAACTTGGTGGGTCTAGAAAAAAGGTCTTCGTGGAATTTATGATTATGAGTCAAGTTGCATGTTAAATATTGAAATGGGTTATGTTACGTATTATGTTACACTAAACTTTCCCCCTAAGGGTACCAATAAAAATTTTTTTTTTATTTATAAAAAACACACCCCCACCCCCCCCCTAAACCAACCCACCCCCCACCCCAAAGAAGGCAAAAAAAACCCCCACAAAAAAACCACCCAAACAAAAAAAAAAAAAAAGGGGATTTCCCACACAAACCCCGCGCCCGCGTGTGCACAAAATATTTACACACTACGCCCTCTAGGTTAGGCCACCGCATAAAGCAAAGGAAAGAATTGTCTATATGAAATGCGACGCTACCACTCACTCGCTACCACTGGTTCGTCGTGAGAAACAAGTGTATTGCTCAAGCAGTGTGGTATGCGGACAATCGACTGGTTGTGAAATGTGATTCCCAGTCGATTGATTGTGAAATGACATGTCCCAGAATTGTTCGTGAGAACTTAAGAACGTCTTTTAGAATGCAACGTCAGACAGATGCACATGTGGAAACATATTATCATGAAGTTGAGCTCTTGTAAATTGTCAAGATCCTTAGTTTATGATCTTTTGAAAAACATGTATGAAAAGATATGCTACACATTCAATGCTTAGCAGCACGAAGCTCATAGCGGACAAATTCGCTGCGTAAATACTGGACTCGGAAAAAATGAGACACACAAAAATGATCACCAAAAATTCATTTTAAATCGGATACAGGGATTAAATAGCTATATATTAGCTATGTTTTGGCATAATTTATTTATTGAATTTCCTCCCCCAAGAGGAAAGCTCGTATATTTCTCTTAACACTGCTCATGAGATCTTGGGCGAGGCTTTGTCCATCTTCCTTACACAATTTCTCCCAGTTTTTATTCGGTTTTGAATGTTTTTCCGCTTTTCTTCAACTTCTTCTTCATTATCGCCCAAAACTTTTCGATCGGACGAAGTTCTGGTGTATTTGCGGGTTCGCCTCCTTCGGGACCACATTAACGCCCTTCGCTTCGTACCAATCCATTACAGGCTTGGCGTAATGGCACGAAGCGAGATCCGGCCAGAACAGCGTGGGACCACGGTGAGAGCGGAGGAAGGGCAGCAAGCGCTTCTGCAAGCATTCCTCTCGATAAATCTGCCCGTTTATGGTGCCGGTTGTAACAAACGGCTTGCTGTACCGTCCGCACTCGCAGATCGCCTGCCACAACAGCTACTTCTTCGCGAATTTGTCCATCTTTCTCTTCCGGAACTTTTCCGGAACCTCCATGCGGGACGTACCGACAAAAAACTCGAGGCCGGAGATTTGTTTGGTGTCCGCCTTGATATATGTCTCGGTGGATGGTGGATTCCATGCCTTTTGCCGATCCATCTGTGCGACTTGATATATGTCTCGTCGTCCATGACGAGCCAGCCTGGCTTGACCAGCCACTCACGGCACAGCTTCTGCGCACGCAATTTGGCCACCGTGTTTTGCTTGTCAGTCCGGTTTGGCGCCTTCCTGACCTTAAAAACACGTAGCCCAGCCTGCTTCGTGATCTGCTGGACGAACCACTTCGACGAATTGACCTTTTTGGCCACGTCTCGGGTGGAAAGGTTCGGGTTATCCTTAAAGTACTGCCTTATCTTCCGCGCCTTCTCTGGGTATTTCGTTTTCGGGTTTCGACCGCTTCCAGCGCGCCGCTCGATGGTCTTCGTCTCCTGGAACATCTTCACAACGCGGGACACGATGGAATAGTGGATTCCAAGCCTTTTGCCGATCCATCTGTGCGACTGACCAGGATTATCGATCACCGCGCCCAAGATTTGCTGGCGTCCCAGACAACCACAAGTCGTATAACAGTGTTCAAATAGTATCGTATATTCCTATATTTTAAGTCAGAATCGCTATTAATTGTGGCCTTTATCGTGTTATGTTTAAGTTAAATCGTAAAGAGTGCACATTTTTGACTTGTATACGATGTGTCATTTATTCATCGTACTGCGTCACAAACTAAATCGGATATACATCGCTAAACTTTTTAAATCGAATTTGTTATTGCAAATTCAATCGCATACGATATCAAATCAACTCGCTTAAGAAAACAATATAATTTGCACGTATATGGCCTCCACTTTTGCATGTATAAGCCATATTTTTGCATTCTATACGATTTGTTTACCTACATATATGTTTGTATATCATAAAAACAACTTTCAATATACGTGCATTTTGGTTGTCTGGGGTAGCTCTTCTTGTTTCGAATGCATCTTGAAAACTACTTGACAGATCACGATTTTGCACACATAATCATAACACTCTAAACTAGTGTTACCCAAAATTTCATTGATTTTTACACACGCGATAAAAAGTTACATCAAAACAAAGTGTCGCATTTTTTCCGAGTCCAATCTTTAAATTGTCCCTGGTGAGGACCTAAAAAATTTTGTTGCGGTCCGGGCAAATTGTGTTGAATTTGTTGATATCCCTGTTGTATCGGTGGGACATTTTGTTGTTGAATATTTTGTTGTGGTGGATGCTGTACCATTAAGTACATTCCATGGTTGTTAGGGTGGCCACGTTGGGACCAATTTCCCCTTCTTTGTTGAGGATATTGGTGATTTCCTCTGGATTGGTTGAAATTTCCCCGGTTTTTGAAATTTCCCCGGTTTTTGAAATTTCCACGGGTGAAATTATTTCTTTGAAAATTATTATGATTTCCTCTGAAATTATGGAATTGTCCACGGTTATTTCCGCAATAACTTTGTGTGTTTCTACCACGCGTAGAATTACTAATTCTTCCTGCTGTGAACATTTTTACTGCAGAGTTGTTATTTTCTAGAGTTTCGTTTTCCATCAGCTTCTGGGTGGCGTCATTTAATTGAGTGAACATCCCTGCCTTTAAAATGAGTTTTGCCTCATTACTTTTTTCACCCTGGATGAGGGCATCTATTCCACATTTAGTGGAATTTGTTCGCAGTCTCTTGAGGAATTCCATCCTTCAAGTAGACTGACTTAATTTGGCTGCAGAGTTTATCAATCTAGTCACAGAAGTCAGCCAAATCGCAATTCTGCTGTATTGTTTTCAGTTTGGTGATCAAACTGTCTGCTGAAACTTATTAGCGTTTTGATGGTATCACTTTCCACAATTATGTCGTCGGAGCTGAACCAGCCCATATTCGATGTTTTGTTTTTCTTTAGCACTAGATTACCGGCGATTTCGAAAAACACGAACTCACTTCGTAACGATTTATCGCGAATTTTATAAGTTATTACTTTTTCGAACTACTGTTCACTTTAACTGTCGCGTTCGCCATGTGACAGGTTCTATCATTCCAATGGAAAAGGACTTTCTTTATCTTGTAGTATCCGAACTATGGTATGCCAAAAGCTATCACCAGTAAGGACTACAGTCAAGAGTCTTCAAGTGATTGGTTATGATTGGGTTTATTTTTTAGTTTCTGTTGGGTTCATATATGGTTTACAATTCTTTGCAATTCTTGGCTTAATGTAATTAACCTATTAGTTAGAGTGAGCCAACTGGAGTACTACATGCCCAAAATGTGCATCTACACTAGGTCGGCAGCCATCGCTGCGTCAGCAAGAAGTCGTTCGCTTGAAATGGGTACAGTCCGTTTATGCTGGATAAGCATAAACAGTATCGCTTCGCGAACGATCGACTTCATGCTGCTAATATTAATATCTAGCGCACTGTTCCCTTTTTTACCGACTTACCATCAGGTGTCCCTCTTCCTTGCAGACTAAGCATTTGCCCTTGTTGCCTTGATTATATATGTTTCCCTTCCGGTTGGTGAAGAGCAGTTATGAAGGGATTTCCTGCTCAACATCCATGTACGTGCCGCGCACACCAGTGTAGGCGGGTATGACCAGCTCCGTCCGGAAACTTCTCCGGCACGCGTTTTACGCGTCCATATTTTGACAAAACCGTAACGATCTCCTGGTCGGAAACCTCCGGTGGGAGATCGTGTATTTGCACATAGCAGATATGATGCTGGGTATGGAACATGTGCACATTAACTTTTTTCCCATTCCCATAATGGAATATCTGGAATATCTGTTCGAAGAGACTTTTCATGTACTATCCTATATGCAGCTTCAATTTCATCAAGGCTGGTTTATCCGCTCCATTGGCGAAGGTAAATCGCACAGTATTTTTCAACTTGCACATTGTTGCTACAAAAAAAAAGCGACCGGGTTGATGAAAATTTATTACAATGCCGTATAGAAGAGGGGTATAGCGCGAACGCACAAAACTATCAACCGTCCGAATCAAAAGCAGAAAGAGAACTAATTTCCAGAAATCTTGAATTCAATAAATTAAAACGAAGAAACTTCAGGACAAAAGAATTTAGCTTCCAAAAAATGCCACCACACCATCGTCAAGCGTCTTTTAATACCTATGTAATCACAATTGCAAAAAGCGTGAAAATTTTGATTGAAAATTGATTGCGACTGAAATGTTCCAAAGCACACTCCTATCGTGATAGGTAAATCTAACAGGCAGTAAAGCACAAATAACATATTACAGGTCTTGTATGGATGGAATCAAAGAGGAGAAAACATAAAGAAAGAGAATATAGACTGAAAATTGTATGTGGTAATATGAATGAATTTATCCTAGTTATAAACTACAAATAAATGAAATCCCCTATTTATGTAATTGAACGCCTGTAAGGAAAATGTTTAAAAGCAGTTATACTCAATAAAATATATCAAATAATAACAACTTTGGTACCTTAAATACTCCAAAACATATCCTCACTCCATCTACAATCAACCCTACCTGCTAGCAGCGGTGGGGACAAAACAAGTCGTATGAAAGGAATAATCAGAACTTAAATCCGAAATCCATAACTGTCCAGTTTCATGTTACCAATGTCATAAGTACAAGGAATTTAAATATTTTCACAAATGCTACCAATGTAAGCCCCTAATTCTATCGGGTAGGTGAACTCTTCCTCTTCGAAATCACCGTAGTGGATTGATTGGGCGAGTTTTTAATGACGAGAAATTCGCGAAAAAGCCATTGTTTACATCTGTCAGTTAGGCCCTAATAAACAATCTTTGTCGATTACAACAACTCCTCGTAAAGCTGTTTTTGTATTGTTTCAATATTTCCTAGTGTAAGTAGAAGCTGAAATCTACAACTATTATATCTATAACTAACTAGAGCTAACCCATTATCAAATATACGGACCATAGAAGACTACACCGCACCAAAAGCATGCTCTCTTTTTTAAGTAGAGCATCGTTGTATTGAGCAGACATGATATGTAACTTTAAGACAAACAGACAATATACTACTCTCGACTGAATGCTTAACATAATCCAGAATGTCGAATGGGCAACAATGAAGAACCAAACATTTCAAAAGATTGGACTTCGGATGGAAAGGTACGGTTGTCACGTGGTCGATACGCTGAAAAGGAAGTATTCTCCTTCGATAGGCCCAGCGTAGTCGATGTGAGCCCGCTGTCATGGATGCTTTGACTTGGGTCACGACAGTGGCGGGGCTTTGGGTGGACTCTTGGCCACAGCTGCACAGTGACGGCACGCTCTGACATGCGCAACGATATCCGAGTCAATAGACGGCCAGTCTACGAAGCTGCGCGCAATCGCTTTCATGCGCTGGATGCCCGGATGTCCACGATGAAGATGGTGTAGGCAACGCATCCGGAAATCGGTTGGAAACAAAAAACGTTCGGCAAACACCACGCACTCTTGAACCGTAGATAGCGAATCACTTCGGTCGAAAAACTCCTGGATCTCACGGGCCGGAATGGCCATTTTTGACTGAGGCCACCCGTGCTGAATGAAGCGATGGACCTTGCTGAGTACAGCGTCGGAACGGGTTGCGTGCTGTATTGCCCTGAAAGTGAGAGGAAGTGCGTTAACTGCATCTAATGCAATGGATCTTACATCGTTCTCCGTGATTATGCTGGCTACGACGTACTCTTCCTCTGGCTTGACGTGCTGATCGATCAGCCGAGACAGGATATCAGCGTTTCCAAATTTCGTCATGTTCACATAGACGATGTTGAAGTCGTAGAGCAGTAGCTGTAAAGCCCAACGTTGAAGCCGGTTTGCCGTGTATACTGAGATGCCGTTTTTCGATCCGAAGATCCGAAGAAGTGGAGCATGACCCGTTTGTAAGGTGAAGCTCCGACCAAAGAGCATTTTATGGAGCTTGGTCACAGCGAAAATGATCGCAAGTCCCTCACGATCTGGCTGACTGTAGGCTTGCTCAGCGGATGTTAGTGCTCTGGAAGCGTGCTGCACGACCTTGATCGATCCGTCTGGGAACTTGTGGCTGATGGTCACGCCAACTCCAATCGATGACGCATCCGCTGCTACCACAATCTCGCGTTGTGGGTTGTTGTGCGTCAAAAGCAAATCGGAGGTGAGGATCTGCTTGAAGGAGTAGAAGGCTTTGTCGCATTCTGCTGACCACATAAACTTCTTGTCGGCTTTGAGAAACTCACCCAGTGGATATCGCAGCGTACGCATACTCGGGATGAACTTCCCGTAGTAATTGATCGCTCCCAGAAACGATCGAACTCCAGAGACGTCTGTCGGTGCTGGCATGTTGCAGATGGCTTCAACTTTCGCTGGATCCGCGCGCAGACCGTGCTCGTCCATGAGATGTCCCAGATACTTGATTTGTCGCTGGCCGAACAAGCACTTTTCCGCTTCGATGGTGAATTCGACGAAGGACGGCTTGAAGGTTGCGCCAATGGTCCGTTTCGTCGACTCCGCGGAAGGAACATCGTCGAGATATCCCGAAGTCCAGCGAGCATCGTGTCGACGAGCTGCTGAAACGCTTCGGGTGCCGCCTTGATTCCTGGTGGAAGCCGATTGTAGCGATAAAGACCTCGATGCGTGTTAATGGTAAGCAACTCTCTACAGCTTTCGTCCGCCTCAACCTGCAAGACCGCATCTGATAGGTCGATTTGGCTGAAGACCTTGCAGTTCGCCAGCTTGGCGAAGATATCCTGCGGTAGAGGAAGTGGGTACTGATGCGGGTGCAAAGCGTCGGGTGCAAAGCAGATACGAATTGCACCACTTGCCTTGCGAACAACGACGATTGGAGCTGCCCACTCCGAGAAATCGACTGGGGTGATGATACTGGCACGTTCCAGCCGGTCAAACTCCGTGTCGACGATACTGCACATAGCATAAGTTACCGGTATTTTAAAAAATCGCGAGTAGTAAGTGTTTGGCGAAACAAACGTCGAAGGTCTTTGAACTGTTTATTTTTAAATTATGTGTTGGTTTTATTTATTTAATTTTTATTATATGAAAACAATATATGATTATTTTGCATACAATTCTCTTGAACCTTGTATGTGTGGTCAAACATTGTCTAAAAACGAATATGCTGCAATTTGTAAGTCTTATTTGATGAGATCTATTCTATCAGCTTCTGACACAGTAAAACTTCGAGGTAATACTTCCGAAATAGTGAAATAGAAGTAAAACAGTTTCCCGAAGTGAGTGCTCGCTTCGACCAAATGCCAAATGTCGACTTAAAAAAATTTATCATTTTGCAAATCAAGTTGAAAATGAATGTGAAAATCATCAACAGCATTGGAAAAATTGATTTTTCATTCAATATTGGCCATTTTAAATAAAAATAGACATCTCTAATAATCTTTTTCAATACTCCTACGTGATTTTACTTTCGTCTTAAAGACATTTTTTTTAATTGTGTAACTTTTGATAAAACGGTGATCAAATAGAGCACAATCATGATTTCAAGTGGTATTATAGTTTAACTATAATAAACTAGATTCACAAAAACTTTCAATATGTGTTCAAGGATTTCAATGTTGGTGAATCGCGATACAAATGTAGAGTATCTGGTGTTCCTTTCTCTCTACATTGATAAAAGAATCGAACTGTTGCCTCCATTCATTCAACTACTACTTGTATAAGTTTTGAGAATGACGAAAGAGACCCACATCCATTTGACAGTTCATTTTAAACTGCAGGCTTAAGCTTATAGAATAAATCTTATGTCTCCCAAAACTCTTCATCGATAAAATTCGACTTCACTGCACCGAGTTTTTCGATCGAAATGTTAACATAAACAATGACATAAACGAATAAAATAATAATTTATTTCAATACATTTATACGAGAAATTACACTATTAATAATTTAATACACAGGAAATTACAAATATTCTTCATTTCTTCATTAGGCAAAATACACGTGTATTCGCTTAAAATACGCGAATACTGTCAGCAAAACGTTGGTCTGAATCGCAAATACACTAGTGAATTGCCCCTCGGAAACAACCAACCTACCTGTTTGTTAGAGCATCCGTATAGGGCGCAACTATCTGGGTGACTAAAATACTAGCGCATCGAGCTGTCATTTTAGTATTATGGTTTCAGTTGAACACCGAATTTATCGACTAGCGACAATTGATTTTACTCTCGTTCTGTACGTTATACCTTATGTCGGAAGTAGTGCGCTGTATGGCGCATCAGATGCGCTATACAGCTCACTACTTCCGACATAAGGTATAACGTACAGAACGAGCGTAAAATCGATTGTCGCTAGTCGATAAATTCGGTTTTCAACTGAAAAGATAATATAATCACTCAATCTCACACCGGTCGCCACTATATTTTGTTAGAGCATCATTAACGATGGGGTATAGAAGCCCGTTTAGCAGCGCTCTATCATCACTCACCACCGTACCGGTCGCTGCTAAACGCGCTACCAAACTAGCAGCGAGGCTTTCGGGAAGAGTCGGGTCCTCAAAATTAGCAGCCCGATAGCAGCGCGTGAAGCGGTTGGTATTTGGTAGAGTCAGTCACCGTCCACCGGTTTGTTGTGTTTTTTTTTATCGTGTGTTTTATTTCGTGCGACGTGAAAAATAAAAATGGCTGTAAATATCTTGATGTCGGAGCGCTATCGGTGAAAAATAATAGTCGCAATTTTACATTACCGTTTCCGTACGAATTCTATCTTCTTGTTGAGACTCAAATCGTATTGAAGATTTCCGAAAAAAATCAAATCAGTTTTCTCCGACACATCATTTCAGATCGCAAAGTGTTCGCGTGGAATTGTGGAAAATAACAATAGGTATAAATGGACGAGATCTTTTTGCCTTCTAAAATGATGCGTCGGAGAAAAATGCTTTTGAATTTTTCGGAAATGCATCAATGCGATTTGAGCCTTAAGATTTTGTACGAAAATGAGAATGCAAAAATTTGATTTGTACGAACGTATCCGACTGGTACGTAAATGGAAATAGAGGTAAGATACACCGGGACAAGTCGAAATGGTGGGGCATGTTGAAATGGGTATGCTATCTGTAAGCAGAACTGAGTTATCAATGAATATGTGTTCAAATTTGTATTTTGCGATGGTGTACAGTGCTTACCTACCAATTTTTATTTGCCCCACCGTTTCAACTTGCGGTGTACCTAAAATAATATTTTGAAAAAAAAAATATCGAATAGTTATGCAAGAAAAAGCATGTAGGTACCTTCTTTTTTTGTCCAACCGGCGAAGGAATCGTTTGGACAAGTGTTGCAAGGGGAGGATAAATCCCGTCCGCTAGGTAATACCCCATAGTGTAGGTTCGCCCATTGATTTCAAACTCTACTACAGGAGTTTTGCCACTGTAGAGGTCTGAAAATAACGGTGAACGCTCCAACTCATTGATGTCGTTTGAGGACCCTGGCATGCCAAAGAAGGCGTGCCATATCCATAGGTCATACGACGCCACTGCTTCCAATACAATGGTGGGCTTTTTGTTCTTCCTCTTCTACTTGCCAGCCCAAGCAGTGGGGCAGTTTTTCCTTTGCCAGTGGCAACAGTCCAATGAAACCAACATCCCTGGGAATCCTCGTCTCTTGCCTTCATCCCACAGCCGTTTTACGTCGTCGTGGTTTGGGGATCGCAAGTAGTGTGCTGCAAACACCTTAACAATGGTGTGGCAGAACTCCAACATGCAGATTCGCGCCGTTGACTCTGACATTCGACCGTATTCGTCGATCGCAGCTGCGGGGGACCCGTAGGCTAACTGACGAATCGCCGCATTGCACTTTTGGAATGTCGTTAGCCCTAGCTTACCGGTAGCATCAGCTCGTTGCACGAAGTAGGCATTTGCAGCCTGTACGTCCCTCACGATGCGCAGGAACAAGTTTTGACTCATCCGGAAATGTCTGCGAAGTTGGTCCTCACTGTAGGTAGGATTATCCGAAAAATAATCGTCTACCAGACGTTGCGCTCCTTCTTACGCCAACCAGACAACATTAGGTCGTCTCGTGCCTATTCTCTTGTTTTCACGAATGCATTCCGTTGCGTGAGTCTGGACCAGCATCTGGCTAACCAATTCAAGTTCATCTTTTCGACTTTCACTTGAAGGCGACGATGTTGATGACGTTCAAGAACCAATGTTGTCAAAATGTTTACTTCTCCCTTTCTACCGGTACGGAATAGGGTAACTAAATTAATCACCGCTATAGCAACGACCGATGTGGAGAAGGGGGGCTAAACTAAAATGATAGCGCTGCAGCGCTTCTGAAATAGCAGCTCTACTGTTGCCCACCGTTAATGATGCTCTTAGTTGCGCCCGATATGGTTTGAAGTGATGGTGAGGGCGATCAAATATAGTTTAGTAGCGCACCGGTACGGGTGCTCTTACGAAACAAAATCGTTGGTTTAAAGCAACAAAACAGATTTCAAAACAACTTTTTTTTTTAAATTTGGGCATCAACAAACAAGTTTGTAGTTTCAAACGGGACTGTTTTTTCTCCGTGAGGGGGCGGATATGTCAGGAAACGAAATAACCTGTAATTTTTAATTGTATTAAACTAACTTTTTAGCTGTTTTTCCTGCAATCTGTACTCTTAGAAAATAAAATCGAATTTAGTTTTATTCCAACCGCGTTTTTCTCTGCTGAACGCTCGGTAGTCTGTTCGGTTCAAAATGGAACAACCGAGTTCTCGTTAAATTGTTTCTTTCTTACAATCTGTCAAATTTACCGAAAAACTCGGTTGACAAAAATAAATCCAATCAGCAATAACCGAACATCGCTTTACTCAAATATTATCGAACGCTGTCGACTTTTCTGTTGAAATTTCGGAATTCTGTTTTTGTTTGCTGTGTTGGAATTTTGGTTGAAACAGCTTCGAATTTCATAGTAATAAAACCAGTTTTGCCAGTTACATTGTTTATTGATGCAAAAAATCCTCATAAATCTTCCATTTTTCCAATTGCAAGCCTGAGACGTACCCTGCAACGTGTTCATCGCAGTAAAAACAGATGCGCAGGATGCCTGCAAATATAACAAAATTAGTATCAAATACTAACAGAAGATTTCAACTAAACGTACATCCTTCTGTTGTAGACTCTTGGTTATTTTTTTCCATTTTTACCTGAGAAAAAAATCACAGTACGGAGAACCCCCCACGCGAGATAAAATTAAATGTGTTTTTTTTTCATTAGGGTGAATCTACAATCTCTCTGTTTACTTTCTCTTTCCCCAATAGCTAAATCATTTTCACATTTTTCGTTTGGCTGTTTGCCTAATAAAAGTCAGCACTCTTATCTTGCGATCTGTGTAAAAAGAAATCAATCCATAGTTTTATAATGGCGCTGTAATTAATGAAAGAGAACGAGGCAAGAGAGAGTATCTCAATTGTAGATTCGCCCTAATGAATAAAAACCCTAGAAATAAACTATTTTTCAGCCCTTATCCAGTCGGCATAATTAACCGAGTTTTTTTTTGGTAGATAAGTGTTTGACGTTTAAGAATATTCAGCGAATGCTCGGTTCAGTTAACCGAGTTTTCTCGGTTTTCGTGTGCCGAACTCTTGAATATCCCTGCTCTACCGTACTGCTTGGTTCATCTTTCATTTTTATCTGTCAAATATATCATATAGTAAACAAAATTCGGGTTTGACTCAAAAAATACACCCGAAAACAGTGTATATAAACGATTTATTCGGTTTGTTGTTGGTAACCGATGTGGTTCGGTAGAAAATTGGACCGAGTTCGGTGTAGATTTCTAAGTGTGTGAATTTTAGGTTGATTCTACCATTGCTTTACATTTTAGTTGGTTTTCCTGAGTCGACTAAGCTAAGCTAGACTAGCTTTGTAGAAACAACTACCAGACTTGCTTGTTACAAACTAATATCAGGGGTTTGAAATAACAAAATGGAATACTGAAACCACTAATTAAATCAACTAACATCCAGAAAAAAACAATTCTCATAAATTTAAAATTGAATGTATTATAACCATACAATTGCATCTATTGTTCACAACGATAATATGACAACAGGAGTTATTGTTACTACAGTTGAATCTATTGTATTGAGACATCCCTAATAAATGATAATGATTACGAATATGGTTTCAACGATATTCAAACCTCAGTTACTATGATAACTTCATCAATAATCATTCAAAAATGGTTTGTGTTGAATAGTTGAAATATAATTGAATGTTTATAATAATGATTATAAAAAAAAGTTCGTGCAGGATTAGTTATGTTCAAAACCTGCTATCGATCTTGTAATTACATCAGGATAGACTCAAACTGTGATAGTCCTCGAACATCTAACACCATGCATTGAAAATAATTATGATCAATATTTGATAAAGTTCTGGTTATAATCTAACTATTATCTTATGTGGTTAAACAAGTCCTGATATAATCCATGTTTGTTAATGAACATAAGAACTATGTGATCAACAATATATTCGGTTTATCACAGAGTTTGTCATGCGAACCGTAAAGGCGATATTGTCATGGAAACTAAAAAATGTTTTGATTTTCTACAAACAATCAATTGTTCCGATTCCGATAACGAAAGAAAATAATGGATAACGAACAGAATCTTTAACACGCTTTTTATGGGTATAATGAGATTAAATCATACAAAGAATGTTTTAATTTATGTTTAAAAACTATATCCAAATTATTATAATTAAGGTAACTATTTTGAGAAATAAAACTTTTCCAAAACATTCACAAACTATAATCTATAATATTTAAATTTGAACCACAGTTTATAAGGTTCTACTGTTGTTTTTTTTTTTCATTCTGAAACTATATGGAGAAATCAAAAAGTTTGAATGGTAATGGTTCTTAACAACCCATTGTTTTTAACATCCAGGCGTGAGAAACCATATGACATAAAGTTAAAACTTTATCATAAGTCGTTTGTGTAAAGTTGCATAACCACAACAGGTGACATTAAGAGGTGGAAGATAAACCATTTTTGATAAAGGGGGGTTGTTATGTATCTCAACTATAGAACATCATAGCATATGAAGTTAATAGTAGATGTATTGTAAAGACAATATGCATATTTCATTTATCTGATGCATGAACAATAAGATTCATGGTCGGAAATAGATTTTATTGTTATTTTATTGTAATTGTATGGTTATTTTCACCCGGGATGTTTGTTTTATACTGGACTGTTTTTTCTCCGTGTAGGAACATCGATTCGCATCAGCAACGCACGATTTGAAATTATGTACTAAAACATACGTGACACTTAAACGAACGAAATGATATTACCGATATTACCGCTCGCCAGTCGCCTTCTTCTGTCTGGCTGTCAGCTTGAAGATGACATCTCCACTCATCACGCATGACGATATGAAGTTCTAATCGTAGCCGGTGTCTACCTACCGACGTACGTTGTTGGTTGTATTTCTTTCCCGCAGTGTATTGGAATGTGGCAGTGAAAGTGAGACGGACTGTTCGATGAACACAGGGTGGCAAGGGAAATTCTTTGCTCTGTTCTACCGAAGTCGTGTGTTCCAACATGCGGTACCAGCAGCTGCCTTGGTGAAAAAGTAATAATGTGACTGTGCTTATAAATGTGAAAAAAAATCCGTAAATTCACCGAAAATACGATCCAAAATAGCATGACTATTACGTTAAAATTTACATCATAACAACCGGAACGCAACATCAAATAGTCATCCACAAGTGATACATCAACATCTGAGTTTTTCCAATTTGAAAAAGTGTAGTGCCGTCTGTACTCCATACTAGCAGGAAGAGCTATAACAACATGGCTGACCAGCAGGCAGTAAGTGCGCCAGAACAGCAGCCCCAGCAGCCGCAGCAGCAGCAACAACAGCAGCCGCCTCAACAGCAACCCCAACAGCAGCAACCGCCGCCACCGCAGCAGCAACCGGAACAACAACCTCCGGCCAACAACAAACCGGTGGTCCCACAGCAGCAAAAAGAAATTATTGCCACTAAGGTTACCGGTGTGGTCAAATGGTTTAATGTGAAGAGTGGATATGGTTTCATCAATCGTGGTGACACGCAGGAAGATGTATTTGTGCACCAGTCAGCCATTGCACGCAACAACCCGAAAAAGGCCGTCCGTTCAGTCGGCGATGGTGAAATGGTTGAATTCGACGTTGTCATTGGAGAAAAAGGTAACGAAGCAGCCAATGTAACTGGTCCCCTGGGTGAACCGGTAAAGGGCAGCCCATATGCTGCTGAGAAACGTCGTGGCTATCGTCAATGGTGGCAGAAGCGTGGTGGTGGTAATGGCCAGCGTCGAACACACTCCAAGGACGGTGAGGCCATGGATGATCACAATGAACTTGACGGTCAAAATGGTGATCAGCCTCAGCAACAACAGCAGCAGCCTCAGCAGCACCAGATGAAGCAACAACCACTCCAACCGCGCCGTGGTGGGGGCAGTTTCCGTTCACGTGGGCGTGGAGGATATACTTATTCTTATCGTCCGCCAGGAGGACCGCGCCGTGAAGGACGACCGATGAACGATAATGGTCATATGGACCAAAATCAAATGATGGATGGCCAAAATGGCCCTCGCCAAGGTGGGCGTGGTGGCCCGAGACGTTTCTTCCGCCGGGATTATCACAGTGGTGGTCGAGGCATGGGTGGACCAGGTGGACCTCCACGACGTGGTGGATATCGAAACGATTATCAAAATGATTACCATCAAAATGGACCGGAGCAACCACGCCGTATGCCACCGGTTCGCGGTGGTGGCCGTGCTCGTTTTCCACGTCGCGCAGGACGAGGTGGCCAGAGGCCACGAAGTGATGTAGGAGCTGGTGGCGGCAACAACAATGCTGTGCAAAATACTACTACTGAAAGCTCCGCATAAGCTACTCGCATCGGCATCGTCGCAAGGCAGAGAAAAGTACACGCAAAATGGTTACAGATATAACAACAAACCCAACATCACTCGAGAATAAACCCCTGATTGAATAACAATAACTCTAACATCCAGGGGTGCTAATTCTTTTGTGTGTTCATGGACGTCTCTTGGAGTGGAGTCACTTACAGCGGAAAACAAAAAAAGCAAAACCTATAGAATATAGAAAAGTATAAAAAACTATACTATTTTAAATGTAACTATTCAATTGACAACCAAATTGAATATTGGATCGTGTTATGAAAAGGAAAAATGTTTAAATTTTGAATCGAATCGGAAAAGCAAATAATGCAACTAACAACCAACAAAAGCAGCAGCTCGATTGAAAGAGTAGTGCAGCGGAGCACATCGGGTTAGGTCGGACTTAACGATTTTCGCTAGCAGGTTTAACGTTCCTCTAACAGTGCAAAAAGAATCACCACGTAAATCGAATATCATTGGCAGCCGGCTGTTGGTGCAACAACTTGAATGGACTACCGATGGATACCTCTACCCCACATACAACAAACGATCATTAGAAACACTCACGAATAACATACATCAACATATAACCACCACCAAAAAAATGCACAGTCTCGTTGTGGAGGAGGCCTTTCAACATCGCGAGGCTTTTTTGCTATCCTTGGAGGGGGAAGTCGACGGTTCAGGATTTTGCTTGCCGATTGTCGTGGTCCAAACTCATCACACCGTTAGTAGTGCCGTTTCACTCCAGGCTACGGTAGGTCAACGACTCGAACATCCCCGTGCAAGTATAATTCATAGACACACTATTGTATTGTTTTTTCGTATCGTTTTCTAAAATTTAAAATACGCGTCTTTTGTTGCCTCGGGAATCGCGCCCGAGTGATTAGGAAACGTTTTTATCATAAATTGCCATTGCATTCGAATTACCCACGGGAAAATTAGGAACCAAAAAACAAAAACGGTATCTATCTTAAAAGTCGAAACAACCAATATTCGGTTTGGTTCAAAATAAAGAGTTTTTGATTTGCTAATAATTAAAGAACTTGTTTTGCCAGTTCAGAGAAAAACTCTCCGACCGCATCGATTTTTTTTGGACAACGATTGTTGTCGTTGTCAGTTGCCATGCCCGGTTTTTTTTTCTTTGAATTGGCAAAAATATACCCAGGAGGAAGAAATTTACAGAATACTAAAAGAATACACTATCCGTTTAAACCAATAAAAACAGCAACAGTAGAGGAAAAAAGTGTTAAAGTAAGGTACATAATCCAGCAAGAAAAGGAAAAGAGAATATGAAGGCATCAGATGTTTGGAAGGCAAAAATGTCGCGAAAAGAGATTAGATCTTATATTCCGCCCAGTTTTTGGTCTCGGTTTTCTTTTTCTTTTCGCGCTCTAATATCGTTCGTGTTACTTTTTTGTTTTGTGTTTGCTTTACCAGATAGTCACGAGCATGATATTTTTAGTATTTGGAACAGGCGCACTAAACGCGCTTCGGCTATTTTTTTTTTGTTATTTTAAGATTTTTGAAAACGAACACATCATGCGTACACATTTATACTACACATAATAACGCAGTCGAAGCGAAAAGTGAAGCATTTTATATCGATGTTTTTTGCAGCGTAGGAATATCATTTTAATAAAGCATGAACAAATATCTAACCCCTCTTTCAACCAAAAAGTAATATTCACACACAACAAAGGCGAAGATTCGCAAATGAATATAAACACTCTTAAACAACCTAAAAATGAAAGTAACAGCAAAAGGTAGAAATGCGAAAATGATTGAAGGAACGAAAACAAAAAAGATTCAACAAAAACCAGTTATATAAAATCAAGCTAATAATCAGTAAGGAATGATAAAATAAACTACTTAAATAAGAAAAGAAAACATGTACTAGTAATAAAGATAAAGAAAACACGTTTGTTTGCTCCAAGAAGAGAAAAAATACATAAGACATAAGAATGCGGTACATTCGAGGTGAAGCGCTGAGGACTCGTTCTTGAAATAAAATCAAAATCATCATACCCAAGGGACCGACCATCTCTGCTGCGAATGCAAAACAGTCATGTGAACATCAGCAAAGCAAAAACTAAAAGAAAAACTTACCGGAAATTGATTTACGAAAAACAAGAAAAAATGGATTAAATCTGCAAAAAAATTGTAAAATTTAACGGACCGTCTTTTACTTTTATGTGGCTTATAGAAAGAAATCTTCTCTAAAGGATTTTTTTTCGATGGATATAGAGTTCTCCATTGTTCAGTTCATTTATTTAGAAGGTTCAGTTGCGTTTGTTTTACGAAACTCATATTTTATTGTATTTTTCTTTTTGTATGACAAAAGTAAATTTATACTACGATTAGAAGTAATGCATCGATTACTCGCGGTGTACCGAATGTTAGAAGGGGTGACATTTATTGGGGATGGATTGGATAAAAAAAAAACATGGAAATTGTACTCTAGTCTCGTGCTGCACTCGAGGTTTATTCTATGGAGATATGCACCTAACTGGTGGTGATTAAACATAAGTCTACTCATCACGCGGATGAAGTCACGAATTTAAGTGCAAGAAATGAAACAACCGTCCTTGATTTCCTGTGTCCTCGAGTCCATCGTTAATGATTCGAAATTGGTTCGTTGTCCTACGGTTGCTTTAACTGCTAATTGGTCTTCATTCCACCGAATGCCGACATGGCTTGGCACCCGTTGTATGTATCGAATGTTTATTTATTTTTTTATTTATTCATTTACTCTATCAACAGACAACTTTTGATCCTAATGATAGTTTCGAATTAAATTTCTGTTGAGCAATCTCTGTAAACCAACGACAACACCATAAGCTCCATATAGTTTGTGCGACGAAATGGGTTTCGTAGAAACACAGTATAACGGAGTGCGCAGGGACGAGCATGAATATGTATGCAACCAAGCAGCACGGGGCAATCGGATTTCGCTGTCAGGGTGGCGGAAACCAACATTGCACGGGATAAATCTCTTCAAACAAGCAGCGTATCAAGACCGATGAGCAGTCCGCGACTTTTCTATCTCGGAAGTTGGTGTGCTTTTTCTCCACGATAAGCGGAGCAGAGCAAAACGTACGAACCTTAGTTGAACGGCTTCTATCCTTTCAACACTATTCAAGTAGTTCAGATTCCAAATCGAAGAGCAATACTCGAGTGTATAGCGTACTACGAAGTAGTAGAGAGTCTTTTAGCAAAAGATATCTTCGAAGATTTTTATAAAGAATCTTAAACTTCGAGAAGCCTTAGCGACAACTAAGTTTATGTGTTATTCATAGGTGAGTTGAGGGTCAAGGAGAACTCCAAGATACTTAACGGTTAGGTTTCTCTTTTAATCTATTATCCGGCAAGGTGATAATCATAACTCAAGAAATAAAGGAGAAAGATTAATGGACCCAGATACCGTGCGGAATTCCGGATGTAGTGGCGAATTCTCAAGAGCAACATGTCCCCATCTTTACGGCTAGATGAATTCCATAGAACACATCCTCCAAATCCTACCCGTTCATGCTTTGCTACATTGCTTACAGTGATTAAAAATCGTTCCCAGAACGACTTTTTGAAGATTTAAAGAATAAAATTCAAGGCTCATATTCCACGGTAATTATCGACGTTGGGGTTGTCAGCTTTTTGTGTACGTGAAACATGAACATCGATTTCCAGCGAGTATAATATATGGTGTATGATATGTAGTACCACCCATTGTAGCACGGAAACTAAGTTCGACAGCAATGGGCTCTCCTCTCTGTTAGACTTGATCAAGCTTTAATAACCACTGATTATCCTAATCATGCCATTGTATGAAGGGCCAAAAACGGGTTGGATGGATCGACAGGCAACATCACTTATACGTTTCCACAGGTATATAAAAAATCTGCTTCCAACAACAAGATTGAAACAAATCAGCGCCAACATTGGATCTGCTTTTGTAAACAATGACGTTCGTAGTCATTTTCTCTTGAACAAAAGGTCACAAATACAAATTAAGCCCTCTTTAAGGAAGAGGAGCTTTATCTCTATCCGCTGATAAATTCAATTTGAAGGAATTGTCTTTAACTTCCGATAAATTAGAAGATAAAGTATTTGTTTACAAAAGTAGATTCGCCATAATCAAATGTTGGCGCTGAATTGGTCATAACAGCGAGCTATCTAACATGAGGATGCCCGCCCTCTATTCACAAACTGTTTGCAATGGGGAGTTGCTCCAATCGGGTGCCCTGATGGTCCTTCCCATTCCCATGAAATACTAAATATTAAATTTTATATAAATATATATAAACATTTATATAAAGTGTATATATCAAGCTAAACAATGCATTAGGTCCTAAGTAACATTGGGAGACTCTCTTCGTCGACTTTCTCTTTGCGTTCCTGCAGGATACGGCTATGTAAAAACATGTTCAAGTATTTTCAACTCACAGTACGGTTATATAAGGTGTAATTAAGGATCCAATACATCAAAAACATCAGCAAATCGTTTAATAGACAAACTATTAACGAAAGAGAATGTCTACGAAGAGCATCTCTCAATGTTACTTGGGACCTAATGCATTTGTCAGCTTGAAATTTATGTAAAATGAACATCGATTTCCATTGAGCGGCAAAACCTGCACTTGCAAGCGAAAGAAGAAATAAGTGTCGTACACGCTAAGACAAGAATATGGAAAAGTTGTTAAAAGATATCGAAAACCGCACAAAAGTGCACATACTGAAATTATAGACTACCAAAAATTCGGTATTGTTGGAAATAAGGGAAACCCGGTAATAATTACTTATATTTTAACGGTTCTTTTTACCCAAATTGCTTGCAGCCCAATGATAGCATTTTAAACCAAATTTAGGTAAAAAATAACGATAAAGTTTGTAAATCCACTTTACTTAAAAAATAAGCAAAATCAAACGTCTTCATGCGGTAAATTATACCGATACTTTAGGTTTTGCTACCAAAACCTTATTTTCGGTAATCTTATCTGCGTGTAGCGATGTGAGTACTACCAACAATCAATGTGCAACTAGCGATTTGAAATTGGTTCACTGTTGCAGAACCCTTAGTTTCGAAGTACACCTTGCAGTCTGCACCTTGCCATGCACTCTTGCGCTTTTCAGTACCTTTTGGTACTATCAGAGGGTGGATAGTCATGAAGAAAACGAATATTTGTTTTGGCTCCGGAAGTACTAGCACACCGGTCTCAAGCTCGGTCCCAAGCTTAATGATTCGCCCCTAAGACCGTATCTCAGACCAATACACTCTCAAATATTCTGTCAAAATAACATAGCGAATCAAAACAAAAACAAAGATACTTGTATCAAAAGGTACTGTAAAGCGTAAGAGTGCATGGCGAGGTGCAGACTGCAAGGTGTACTACAGAACTAGGGGTTCTACAACAGTGAACCAATTTCAAATCGCTAGTTGCACATTGATTGTTGGTATTACCGTACAACGGCCGAACACTCTCAATAGAGTTCAACGATTCACCAAATAAAGGAAGGTCCATTAATTATGTCACGCAGTAATGGTGGATGGGGGGGGGGGGGGGGGGGTTGTCAAAACGTGACAATCCATACTACAATGAAGGTCCATACAAAAAACGTGACAAGGGGGGGGGGGGGTTGTATAAAAAGTCAGTTTTTGCGTGACATAATTAATGGACGTTCCCAAATGGTACATTGGTAAATTAAATTGATTTGATGCGACGGTCTCATTAAAAAAGATACTGGCAAACTTCTACAAGAACAGCTCACATATTTCGTTTTAGACCCTGTTTTAGACCCGGTTCAGCCATAAAACAGAACCAGTACAAAAGGCCGGAGCACATAAGGCCGAAAATGTTCTACCACAAAAAGCCGAAAGCCAAAAAGGCCGAAAGCCAAAAAAGCCGAATCGTTCAAGGCCGAAAATGTATATCAAACATTGATTTTTTTTAAATTCAATCAATCTGCTTATGATATTATCGTCGCAACTAAACCCGGAATAACCCACTAGCGCCATACGATTTTACTCTATTTCCCTACACTGATAAAAAAACAATGATAATATCTATGTGTCCCATATATGATTTTTTGCAATT
The DNA here is from genome assembly GCA_024533555.2 of Aedes koreicus. Taxonomy (NCBI): domain Eukaryota; kingdom Metazoa; phylum Arthropoda; class Insecta; order Diptera; family Culicidae; genus Aedes; species Aedes koreicus. The sequence goes on along the minus strand of JAHHFK020003143.1, from coordinate 158,016 downwards.
TGATCAACAAATGGAATCAACAAAAACAAAAGGAATTTTCTCGCGTTTACTAGTGATAGTTTTGAAAAAGTGCTTCAATATTTTATTTTTATTTTTGTTAAAGGAAATATAAGGTTTAATTTTAAATTTTTTTTTTTTCCCAAAAAAATTTTTTTTTTAACCAACCCACCTTCCTTTTGTATAAAAAACACCACTTTGTGCCCCCAAAAAAAAAAACTTCATATGTGTTTTTCAGAGGGTTTTGTTTTTGTGTGAACAAATGAATATTATGTGGAATTTTTACATGGATTTTTGCCAATAAATATGATTTTTACCCGTGTACGGTTGCATTGTGGGCTAGTACGCTGTACAGCGCATCTGATTTGCTCCACAGCGCACTAGATGCGACCATGGGGTCAACGTTTCTGTCAACCACATATAGATGCACCATAGTTCACATGATTTTGACAATTTTGGACATCTGACATCTGACAACTGAAATCGACAAAGAGTTTTCATTTGGGCCTAACTGATAAACGTACACAATTGCTTCTTCCCTGAATTTGTCGACCTTGGAAGCTTGCCTCATTAATCTACCACAGCCATTTCTAAGAACAAGAGTCCTTCTATTCGATTGTTTTAAAGCTAACATGGGTATATTTTGTGTTACTAGAAATTTACGGAACAAGCCATTGTTTACGTTTGTCAGTTAGGCCCTGTTGAAAAATCTTTGTCGAAATATGGCCCATCAAAACAAATCGATCAATGCCAAGGCATGACAGAACAAATCAACTATCTCTTTCACACTCGCTTAGTATACTACAACGACGTGACAATGCGCACATATGAAAGTGTTGAATGTTAGAAAGAACAGGTTGATGCATTCATCCTAACCATATATTCATCACATTGATACTGAAATCCATGTGAGCTACAGCGAAATCCTTAATGCCCCCGCCGCCGCCGGGGGGGGCCGGCAATTTATTTTGGGGGGGGGGTTTTTTTTCGTTGGGTCCGGCCCCCGGCGCGATCGATGGTAGTCGCCCCCCCGCCATATATGCGTTTGCGCTGCCCTGGCGCCAATTTTACACAAAACATATGGGGGGACTGTCAAACTCACCCCCCCGCCCCCCCCCCGCATCAGCCCGCCAACATTTTTTCACGGGGCCCCCCAACCCACCCACAAAACTATTTTTTCCCCTAATTTTTCTCGCGCCCCACACCTTCCCAATTTTTCAACGCCGGAAATTCCCCGGAAAAACCCTTTTTTTCCGTTTGCCGGTAAGCCCTAATGAAAAATCTTTGTTGAATTGTGCACTGGGGGTGCGACACATCTAAATCCAGATTCAAGATGATCGAAAAATCTCACGCTAGCGAATCAATCTTTGAAAAATCTTGTTTCAACTTGTGAATCTTAATCCATCTACTTGCATCGTGCTGCATCTTTTTGCAGTAAATCTTTAAAATCTTCATCAAAATCTTTAAAATCTTCTTTCTATCTACTAAGCGTGCGCAAATCGCACAAAAGCATAACAAAAAATATTCTGCATCTGAGATAGAGTCGCACCCCCTGATTGTGCACGCGTAAAAATCCACACATATTTATTGGCAAAAATCCATGGAAAATTCCACATAATACTGATGTGCTCACACATAAACAGAACCCTCGGAAAAACACAAATGAAGTTTATGTGACAAATGAAAAGTAAGTGTGGCTACACATAGTGGTTATGTGTACACATAGGAAGTACATATGTGTGGTTACAAATAGCTATCATTTGTTGATCGCATTGCAAAAATCCATGTGTCGGACACATAGATAATATCATTGCTTTTTTATCAGTATGGGCCAGCCATTACCCAAGTAACCACGAGGCTATAATAGCATGCATATATAGGGCATATGCATTACGTCTAGTGCATCATTGAGGTTGGATTATTGCTGAAAAGGGCCCCACTAAGATCAAACTAATGCTATTTTTTTTTATTCCATAAGACATTGCTAAAGTAGCACTATTGCATTGGTAATGCATCACTACATTCTTAAAGCTAATCTAACGCTTCATTATTTGACAACATCCCGCATTAATAGGTTCCGTTTCCGATCAAATTCCTTCACTCAGGCTAATAAGCTTAAGAATTTCATAAGGCTCAACTTATCAACGATGCTTTCGAATTTCATAAGGCTGACTTATGAATGGATTTTTTTTTCACAAGACGTTGTTCATGTATGCCCTTAAGCCCATCCCCCAAGTGCTGATTGATGTCCTCATAACCGGTTCCGGACCTACATATTGCTATCAACGAGGTTAATTCTGTAGAGATGTGCGTCTAGCGAGTAGTGGTTGGACATAAGTCTTGACGTCACTCGAATGAAACCGCGACATACATCCATACCTTTGAACCACAATTTTGATGAAACATTTGGAATAATGGAATGTAACCACCGCCCAAGAGAATTACTTGTCCAATCGTTTTGCCAACTTTGAAGAGAACTCTGACGTGCAAATGGGAAAAATTCATCATGTGAAATTCTTCTTTAACAAATCTCGTCTTCTTGTGTGCCCACCTTTATTAGAGAGTCCGCCTTCTCATTGCCTGGAATTGAGCAATGTGAGGGGACCCATACAAAGGTAATCCTAAATGATCTTTCGACCAACGCACACATCTGCTCCCTTATTGTTGAAAGAAAGTAAGATGAGTGCCTCACTGTTTCCGACAAGATGAAATAATGGTCTATGGGCATGTCGGAAATGATCCCCAATGCGAAATTGATAGCTGCCAGCTCAGCAACATATACGGAACAAGGTTCCTGAAGTTTCCGGAAGGCAGATGAGTATTCATTGTAGACACCGAAACCAGTGAAAATTCTTCTATTTTGGTACTTTTTAATAAAAATATGGGGAATTAAAACAGGTCGGAGTTGATCTGCAACTCCTTGAATAGCCTTTTTCATGGATAGATCGGAGTCGATGAAGGAGCTGTGATAAAAGATGTGATAAGAGAAGCGTACACTATGAGAATTATAGCATGGAAGACTAATATCGGATGATACACGGAAAAAAATCCGTTCTCATATTCCAGAACAAAAAATCACGACATCGTGAACTAACATCAATTCCAAATATATGACTTTCTACTCATGAACGTGATTGCTTAAATCCTATTTCCATGAAAAGAATCACGATGTCGTAAACTCAATTCATGTCTGTTTAGCATTTCGTAACACCATAAAAATGACTCGGAATCATGATCTTGGATCATAATAACGTGAACTCTTAAATCTATTTGCGTGATTTTGTTCCTCTTTTCGTGAACGTTGTTCATGAACTGTCATTTTATTGTAACGCTTGTAAAAACTCTAGTCAGTCATTGTTGTGAGGTGTAAACGAAAGTGAAAGTTTTAAAAAGATTTTGAATTGAGTACCTAGATAAACATTTCGAAAGTGTTTCTTTACAACCGCAGGTGGTGATGGTTGGAACGCCGAACAAAGCAGCTGGATTTTGTATTGTCTTTGGTGGCGCAGAATACAAAGCCGATAATTTTCTTCATGCTATATGTTTATGCCTACAAGTATCGTTCGTATTAAGCTTTAAATATGCACCAGATTGTAAAACAGTCTGGATGTTCATACAATCATATTTATTCGGGATACATGCCTCAATTCTAAAAATGCCGAAGTTGACTCAAAGTGTTATCAGAAGCATTTCTTAACTAAACGACATAATCTAACCGAATGTATAATTTATAAGAATCCTAAATTTAACTTTTCTTTTATTACGATAATTTTATTCGATGATTATTCCTTTTCATATGTTTTTAATTCATACTTACAATAAAATGCAATACGCATGCATGCGTATAATCGAATACCTTTAGCATTTATTCTACTCCTCATGCGAAAGTATACTCTCATGTTATTTTATTAGTTCGTGAATTTTGTTCTTACATTCATGAACAAAAATTTCGTTCCAAATACAGTCCGTGAACTACGTGGCTGCTTTTGTGAACTAAATCATGATTACCAAGAAAAGTTTTAACGTTTTCATGACACACGTAGCATGCAACTACGTTACTCTAGCGTTAAATTAATTTTGCGGAACAAAGTTCACGTATTCATGACTTTTGTTCATGGTGTATTTTCGTAAATGAAATTTTGACTTGTTCTGAAATTCGTGACTCGAGGTTGACGTATTCCGGAACGATTTTTTATCCGTGCATATAGTTAATATAGTAAATATTCGTAAGAATCTAGACTGAGTACTAATTTCGAGCATTTCTTTGAAATTTTCAATCACAAGGTTGTTACTGATTCCACACTTGATCAATATTCTAAATGAGAGCTCCCAGAAGCGGTACTGTAAGGGTTTTACTCCTTCCAGAACCACCAGGCTCATATTGTACGTTGAATGCATACAGAGGTTTTTAATGTTGTAAAAAATAATTCATTAAACATGATAGACTAAAAATCCGAAAGTAAGTTTGTAATTATGACGGGAGGAAAAATATGTGTTGCCTTCATCGAACAAAGAACACTTCTATCGAGTAAAAAAAACGATTTTTGTGATATTAATGTGGAATAAGTTCCAGTCCGATGAAATATCCCAAACTTCAATTGAATCCAAGTTTCATTTTTTTTACCAAACCATATGTCAATTGATTAAATTGAAAAACGTCACTAACTTATATATTTTATAACTTAAGTTATAAAAAGTCAGTTTATTCCAGAATATTTATATACCTTCACCGTAATATTATTATTTGTGATTATACCTGTCCCATCCCTATTGTCAAATCAAACATATAAATTTAAATTTCCATCCATATTTCATCAATTTTAGAATCGTCAGTTACCATGGCTGCCTTGTCGAAGATTTTAACGACCTGCAAAAAATGTTCTAAATATTATGTATAGGTTGGAAAACAAAACATAAAGATACTTACACCTGCCTCAACCAGAGCTCTTGGGTGCCCTGTGATTAATGCCGGAACATCAGCTAAATCATCAACCTTCGGAGCCGATATAATAGAGGCAACCGCTTCTGACAACACCTCGGGAAAATTGGCAGCCCCTACCATTATTATGAAAATCACCAAAATCTACGATGGAATCATAATGATCAGATCTGTCTTTTGTTCTATCGGCATTTTTCATACCAAATTTATCTTCATAGCTGAAATTTTTGTCCACGATGTGTTCTATTCTACTAACTACACAGCACTATCCAGCATCGCAGGTTTTGGGAGAATATTTATATGAATCGAAAACCACTCGAATGAACAAAACTAATGGGTTGCATCAAGTTTGACGGAAATTTCATCCAAAAGGCTGTCCACTTAAATCACAAGCCGCCGTTGGATTGCGTCGATAGCTTTGAGGGTGTTTACCCGAGAAAGCGGTTGCCATGGTGCGCGAGAGCATGGGGTGTGTCGCTTATACTTCTTTCTTCCCAATGACGTTAAGGTGAAATGGAATCGAGTCCTTTCCCCATATAAATTCTAGTTGAGACTAGTTATCATTTCACGTTTCGGAAGCTTAATATCACAGCTTAATCGAAACAAACAGAGTTCGAATTGTTAACCATAGAATGCTTCAGAGTAGCAAACATTTGTTCAAAATGTAGTAAGCTATTGGAAATTGTGCTAATAACCTTAAAAACACACACACACAACACATAACAAACAAAACACTAAAACACACAAAATACTTAAAGATCTCAAAAATAAACCAATTTATTACTTAAAATCAGACAAAGGCAATACTACAGTTATAATGGACAAACAAGATTACGATAAAATTATGGCAGACAAAGTACACAACGGACCCTACAGAAAACAAAGAATATACCCTCTTCTAGGAATGGTAAAAAGTGTGTAATCTTAGAGAATCAAGCCTTTCATTACCTAGGTCTTCCTAAAATTCACAAACCTGGCAATGAAAAGCGTGAAATCGTCTCAGCTATCGGATCCCTAAATGCCCGGATCTCTAAAGCTAAATGGTTAGTTACCGAATTCAAAAACATGCCAAAATTATTTCCCAGTCAATCAATAAAAAATTCACAACATTTCACAGAACTTGCCCATAACATAGGTGTAAAAAAAGGGGATGAATTAGTTTCTTCTGACGTAAAATCTGTATTTCCTAGTATTCCAGTTAAAGGTACCTTAAATTTATATGAAAATTGGCTACTCACTCATAATGACGACATGGTATGGAAGAAAAAAGTACACTGATAGGCAAAATAAAGTGCCCACCTCTTCGTTTTTTCAATTTCTCTCATTTACTTGGTTCAAATTAAAGTTAACACACTGTTTTTTTTATTATCTTATTTTTTATATTCTTTTTAAGTTTCACTTATGGAATACTGAAAAAAAAGGAGTTTTACTTAAAGAAAAAAAATCAATTTGTGTTGAAAAAAAAAACAGTGACAAAATAAAGTGCCCACTTCAAAAATCGATATGTTTTCGATAAGTTTCCATTGGAAGACCCCTCGATTATTTATGTTTTGATATTTTGACATGTTTTGAAGCATACGGCTCAACCGGGTGCATTTATATACGTGATCGCATTTGATTCAATTGAAAAAAATTGAGAACGCACTGCTTTCGATAGCAATTCCCTTGTGTATCCGAAAATTGGTCCTTCGTGATGTGCAAAACCGTGAATCGCACCGGGCTGTCGCTAAGAAGTACAGTATCAGTAAGGCAGCGGTTGGCAAAATTCTTCTGAAGCTTAAAACGTTTGGATCAGTGGTGGATCGCCCAGGCAGAGGCAGGAAGCAGGAAAACGGATGCGAGAACGGACACCAAGATCATGCGCGAAGTCAAGAAGAACCCGAAGGTAACTGTCCGCGAGATCCAGGAAACCCTTCAGTTATCAGTTTCCGGTCAAACTGTTCGTCGCCGTCTCGTAGCACAGGGGTTGAATAGCAAACTTGCCCGGAAGCACCCATTTATCCGCAAGGCAAACAAAGCCAAACGGCTTAAGTTTGCTAAGGAGCATGCTGATAAGCCCCTAAAGTTCTGGAAAACGGTTCTCTGGACGGACGAATCAAAATTCGAGCTGTTTAACCGAAAGCGGCGGGTTCGTGTTTGGTGCAGATCGGGAGAGGAGCTTCAGGAGCGCCACATCCAAGGCACGATGAAGCATGGAGGAGGAAATGTGATGGTCTGGGGGTGTTTTTCGTGGGATGGAGTGGGAAGCATTGTGAAAATCGACGGGATAATGACGGCAGATTCTTACATCAACATCCTGCGAGAAAATCTGGAGGTTTCGCTGATCCAGACGGGCCTTGAAGAGAAGTTCGTATTCCAGCAGGACAACGACCCGAAGCATACTGCCAAGAAGACCAAGTCTTTCTTCCGGTCTTGTCGGATCAAACCGCTGGAATTGCCTCCACAAAGCCCGGACCTCAATCCCATCGAGAATTTGTGGGCGATTCTCGATGCCAGGGTTGACAAAACTGGTGTTACCAATAAAAATAACTATTTTGAAGCCCTGGAGCGCGCCTGGGAAGAGCTAGATCCACAGCACCTAAAGAACCTGGTCGAGAGCATGTCGAAGCGCCTGAAGGCCAAAGGAGGACACATCAATTATTGAAATGCTTTTATTTTACTTTAATTTATGTTTTCTGTAGCCTAAATGAAGTGGGCACTTTATTTTGTCACTGTTTTTTTTTTTTCAACACAAATTGATTTTTTTTTCTTTAAGTAAAATTCCTTTTTTCAGTATTCCATAAGTGAAACTTAAAAAGAATATAAAAAATAAGATGATAAAAAAAATACAGTGTGTTTACTTTAATTTGAACCAAGTAAATGAGAGAAATTGAAAAAACGATGAGGTGGGCACTTTATTTTGCCTATCAGTGTACGTTCATGCATAAAACTCACACCACTCTGCATGGAAGAAATTTTTTTTTTCAGAAATTAATCCTATAAATAATTAAAAGGTGCTCCTATGGGAAACCCTCTCTCTCCTCTTTTGAATGAAATTTTCATGGCAAATTTCGAAAAACTTAAACACTGGCCAGACTGAGCAGTTATAACATGTTATAAGCCTATCTTGATTACAATTCCTGGACGTGCTTGTAGTGAATGAACAATCTAAACTCTCTTGAAATTTACAGAAAACCGACTAATACACAACGCATAATGCCAAACACCTCCAATCACTCACACTAACACATATTAGCATCAGTTAGTCACATGATACTCAGAATACAGACATTACTGCTAAGCCCAAACGGCATAACTTAAGAACTTGCATACATTTTTAAGGCAGGACTCTCAACAAACAATACAAAAACTAAAAAACAATATAAACAATTAACATTAACGGAAACACCACCCCAACTTAAAACAATAGCAATGACATATAACACCCATACTAAACAATTACGACCCATCTTTCGGAACTTTGGTTTTGGAATAGTTTTCACTAATAAAAATAATAAACTTCAAACTCTCTTAGGCTCTGCTAAAGATCCCATTGACACTCTTAAAAATCCTAGATCTACAAAATAGCTTGTGATCATTGTGGAAACATTTACATAAGGAGTGTATCGAAAATAAGCTATCCACAAACTTTCTTTCAAATTATGTTGAAAACCGATATTTTATTCATACAAAAAATTGATCCTTTATTGTACGAGGTTAAACTTGAACATAATTAAGACCGGGTGAAATTTAAGTTATTCCTTCACGAATTTTCGAACTTTGGATCGAATGCTCTTCATCAAGTTCCGGACAAGTGTTGCATCGCATTTTTTGGACGCTTGAGCCAAAATTTTTTTGAACTCCTGCATGTTCCCAGCTGCCTTACCAGTCTTCTTGAAGACCCTCTTCACGATTGCCCAATAACGTTCGATGGGTCGAAGCTGTGGGCAATTTGGTGGATTGATATTTTTCTCAACGAAATCTATACCCTTTTCCGCAAGCCAATTGAGAGTGGTTTTGGCATAATGAGCCGACGCTAAATCCGGCCAAAACAGTGGAGGTGTACTATGCTTCTTATATAAAGGCAACAACCTCTTCTGGAGCAACTCAGATCGATAGATTTCCGCATTTATAGTTCCGGTAGTGTAAAAAATGGTTGACTTCAAACCACAGGAACATATTGCTTGCCATACCAGTACTTTTCGACCGAATTTCTCCACTTGAATCGACCTGTCCGCATCGCTCACATCCTCCCCAACGACGGCAGTAAAGTATTGTGGACCTGGAAGGGTTTTTGAGTCCTCCTTTACATAGGTCTCATCGTCCATCAAAACGCATGCATCCGGACGCTGCAAAAGACGCGAATACAATTTCCGGGCCCTTGTTGCTGCTGGCTTCTTCTGTTCTGCACTTTGTTTCGAGATTTTCTGCTTCTTGTAGGTCTTCAGGTGGTTTCGCCTCTTGATACGCTGGATCATTCCGACACTCGTTCCTACTTTTTTGGCCAAATCACGTATTGACATTGATTTGTTCTTCATGATTAGAGATACCACTTTCTGCTCCAGTTTCGGGTTGAAAGAACCGGGTTTTCTGCCTCTTCCTGGTAGCTCATCCAAAGAATAGTGTTCCCCAAACTTATTAATGATGGTTTTAACACTCGCATGATGAATTCCAAATCGCTTCGCCAATTTTCGCATAGTAATACCCTTCTCACTTAGCCATGTGTCCAGAACCTTAATTTTCACTTCCTTTTCAATACGCGACATTTTGAAAACGCAGAATTTGAACCGCACAAACAAGTAAACAAAAGAAAGCTGACAGTCAAACGCACAGCATGCAGTGTTCAGAGCATAAAAAACCATCACAAATACATGCGTACAACGCAAATGTATGTGGATAGCTTATATTCGATACACTCCTTAGGTCAAACGTACTCTAAATTTCGCTTCGAGGAACATATTGCAGAAGTCACAGAAGCAAATAAAGACACCGACAAAGGAATCAAACACTACTTCAAATCAAAAGTAGTTGAAAAACGAAAAACGCTTCATAAACTTGAACCACATACAAATTTCTAGACATATAGTTTATTGTTTTTAAGATACCAAAACGACGAACTGTCATTTGACAGTTCACACAACAGATACACCTCTTAGGTATTAGGAACACAAACACCACTATAAATACTAGACCAACTGCGCTGTTCTCTTCAAGGCAAGCACTCGACACTGAAGAAGTCTGTAAGTCGCAGGCGAAATAGACCTATCTGTCGAAGGACAAGCTTTCTATAGTGGAACTTAACGGAATTCGCTCGCATTTACTAGTGATAGTTTGAAAAAGTGTTTGAGTTCTTTATTTTTTTTTTTTTTTTAAAGTGATCAAGAGATTTCTGATTTCTGTACAGGGTGAAAATAAGATTTCTGTACAGGGTGAGCGGTACCCAAGTAGCACATATTGTTACATTAAAGTCACAGCAATTGATATAATACAAATTTGTATGTGAAATCAAAATTACTGTAACTCTCTATAACGTTTGCATTTGAAAAAATGGACAATAATTCTCGATTTGTCATGGGTTTACCTTCACCCGCACAGACGAAACTACCCATGCAGCATCAATCATAGTAACCCATGAGTCAGCAAACAAAATTTGACAGCTCTATCAGTCGAACTCTAACCGTGATGGCAAAAACGGTGAAGCAACTCCGTTCAGAAGTGTGCGCGTTCAAAGAACGGCACCCCGCCGCGTCGAAAACGGACATCGTGCGGCACTTTGTGGACGCCGGATTCGCAAGTTCCGGAATCTACAACATATTGGTACAACAATCAGCATCGAATGAAAGCCCGGTTCCGGACGGCCAACTACCCTGAGCGACAAGAAGCTCCAAAGGATGCTGAAGCGGACGACCGAGGGAAAAGTGGCTACATCGCTGCGTGCGCTTGGTCGGGAGGTCGGTTCAACCGGCCAAACAGTGAAAAAGTACCTGGCGAACATGGACATACATGTCAGGTAGCGAAAGTCACGTCCACTGGTCTCGGAGCTGCAGGCCATGACGCAGCGGCAGCGGCTGAATAAGATGGTCAACGCGATTTTCCCGGCGAATCGCGACGTGGCGGTGGTGATGGACGACGAGACCTATCTCACCCTGGATGGCAACGACTGACAGGGCACTTCGTATTTTACTTCCCCCACGAAGGAGGTGAGCTCCGAGGTGAAGTTCATTTCACACACCAAGTTTCCCAAAAGGTGCCGCTGTGGCTGACAATCAGCGAAAAGGGGATGTCAAAGCCGCTCTTCTTTCGCTCCGGACTGGCCGTGAACGGGTAAATTAATAGTACGAAATGCCTGTCGGAAGTTGCGTCGTTCATCAAGAAATACCATAAGGGCGAAGACGTGGTGTTCTGGCCGGATCTGGCATCGGCCCACTACTCGAAGCGATCGTTGGAGGAGATGGAGCGGCTGAATATCGATGTGGTACCCAAGTCGGCGAACCCGCCCAACGTCCCCCAGCTGCGTCCCATCGAGATATTCTGCGTAAGATCTATTTCAACAATTTTGTCGCGAAAACTGAGGAGGAATTGATTATTAAAACGAAGAAAGAACTAAAAAATATGCCTACACGCATGTTTTCGTCCGCCATGGCGAATGTTCCGGTTAACTGCCGGAAGGCCGCTCGCAAGGGCGTAGAATTTTTTTGCAAGTAAGCTTAAATAATTATCTTCCATAGGAAATATATCGAAAGCAATTATCAGTCTTAGCTTTTTTTTTCATCACCACCCGAAAAAAGTCCATTTTTAAATGCAAACGTTACAACAGCTGTGTAACGAAATAGGCGCAAAACGTGTAACTATCAATTGTTTCATAACATGTTACTCAATAATCAATATGTAACATTAACAAAGTTATAAACAGGTTATTACACAACTTAAATGTAACCTTACCATAGATATCATAGATGTTACATTGTAACTGTTACCATAGATATTACATTGTAGCTGTAAATTAATAGGTTTCTAATTTGTAATCCTAGATTCCTGCGGATTAATTTTGATCGATTAGTGGCACAAGATATTCAAGTAGTTACAATATTGTTGCGATAAAATCACAAAATTGTTTATCACAGTTCATGACCAGTTCATGATAAAAAAAATAATTGATGTATATTAACACGGCAATAGTAACGTTGATTTTCATGAGATCTAAATTTATGGTGAAACCTATGATGTAAACTTCCAAAAAATCGCGCGCTGCATTTAAAATAAGCTTTTTATTATTATTTGTGTGTTTTATTTTGTTTTCAAAAACAAATGTACATGTTAATGTTGTAGTAAATATGTACATATTTTTTTGTTTTGTTTATTCAAATATATATAAAGTTCCTGGATTATTTCGTATGGTTGAAAATAAATCAAAACACATCACAATATATTTTAACACTAACGAACAAAAATTCCCATACTCCGCTCTCCCCTAAAGAGTGGACGTTGTTTTTCAACGTTTCCTCACGCAAAATACAAACACCATCGCTCAAAAGGTTTGGTACCGATATCAGTGCAGTGTACTTGAATTAATTTCATTTGAATGAACGTACTTTTATTTGTTTTTTGTAAACTATAAATACTTTATTATATTTTTTTACTATATGTTACTATATTAATTTTATGTTATGTACTAAATTTCATAAATTTTTTTGAAATGACCAATCAGATAGCTTGAGAATCAAAACATTTTAACAGCAGTGTTGTTTATAAGGCACATCAAATCACAAGTTTGTTACATTCTGGTCACATGTAATCTAAGCTAATCATCGGTTATTGCATCGATTGTTTCATAACGTTAATATGCACCTAATACAAGGTGCGTTTGGTTACCTAGTATCTAAAATATTCAGATGGTGTACAAATAAAACTATCGATTTTTTTGTTACACAGCAACCTATGTTCATCTACAATATTGTTTCAGTGTAACAGTATAGCTCGATAGCTTTGACGTTAAGAAGTAAACAAGCTTCGACGTAAAAATCATAGCGACAAGATAGTTGTATCAAGCAGTTTGTTCGGAATCGAAAAACATAATGTCGTTCTGCATTGTGCAAACGCGAAAATTGAAAAGGGCAATGCCTTTCGTAACTGCAGTGCCTGCACATTGGGTTCAGGATAAATTCCTTTATTGGTCCCCTAACAACTTAGTATTGGTATCTACACGGATAAAAAATCGTTCCGGAATACGTCAACTTCGAGTCACGAATTACAGAACAAGTCAAAATTTCATTTACGAAAATACACCATGAACAAAAGTCATGAATACGTGAACTTTGTTCCGCAAAATTAATATAACGCTTGAGTAACGTAGTTGCATGCAACGTGTGTCATGAAAACGTGAAATTTTTTCTTAGTGATCATGATTTAGTTCACGTATTCATGATTAATGTTTCCGATATCGGATTTATATCGTGATACAGTTCACAAAAGCAGTTACGTAGTTCACGGACTGTATTTGGAACGAAATTTTTGCTCATGAATATAAGAACAAAATTCACGAATTTATAAAATAACATGAGAGTATACTTTCGCATGAGGAGTAGAAAAAATGCTAAAGGTATTCGATTATACGCATGCATGCGTATTGCATTTTATTGTAAGTATGAATTAAAAACATATGAAAAGGAATAATCATTGAATAAAATTATCGTTAAACAAGAAAAGTTAAATTAAGGATTCTTGTGAATTATACATTCGGTTAAATTAGGTCGTTTAGTTAAGAAATGCTTCTGATAACATCTTGAGTCACCTTTGGCATTTCTAGAATTGAGGCATGTATCCCGAATAAATATGATTGTATGAACATCCAGACTGTTTTACAATCTGGTGCATATTTAAAGCTTAATACGAACGATACTTGTAGGCATAAACATATAGCATGAAGAAAATTATCGGCTTTGTATTCTGCGCCACCAAAGACAATACAAAATCCAGCTGCTTTGTTCGGCGTTCCAACCATCACCACCTGCGGTTGTAAAGAAACACTTTCGAAATGTTTATCTAGGTACTCAATTCAAAATCTTTTTAAAACTTTCACTTTCGTTTACACCTCACAACAATGACTGACTAGAGTTTTTACAAGCGTTACAATAAAATGACAGTTTATGAACAACGTTCACGAAAAGAGGAACAAAATAACGCAAATAAATTTAAGAGTTCACGTTATTATGATCCAGGATCATGATTCCCAGTCATTTTTATGATGTTACGAAATGCTAAACAGACATGAATTGAGTTTGCGACATCGTGATTCTTTTCATGGAAATAGGATTTGAGCAATCACGTTTATGAGTAGAAAGTCACATATTTGGAATTGAAGTTAGTAAGATTTTTTTGTTCTGGAATATGAGATCGGATTTTTCGGAAACCAGATAAACAAACATGGAAGGAGAAGAATAAATGTCATAACTTCAATTTCACAAAAGAAAAACGCAAATAACGAAATTTCAAGTTTAAAACTGTTACTAATGTTTTTACTCGCACTGTAGACCTCATTTGAAAATCACCATGTTGATTTGTGTGGTTCCATGAAGAAATCTCACAAAAATTAACACAACATATTCGAGTAACCGTCAACGTTTTTCAATCCAATCAATGGCGCAAGGAATTAGAGAAGGAAAAACGGAAGTTACACTGCTAACCTTGAGGCGCATGTTTAAATTTGATGTAACTTCCATGCGTTAAGTACTTTTAATTTTCTATTTGAAAAAAATATATAGGTGCGCAACTAAGTTCTCGCTGTTTTTTGGAGAAAAGGGAACTTTATTTTGAAAACAAAGGTTACAAACGAATTATTCAAAGTATTGCCCATCACTAGCTACGACTTTTTCCCATCTTTCTGGTAGAACGTGAATACCATTTCGATAGAACTGTTCGTCTTTTGATGCTATCCAAGAATCAAGCCATTTTGAGATGTCATCATATGAGTGGAATTGCTGACCAGTGAGACCATGTGCCATCGAACGGAACAAGTAATAATCGGACGGTACAATATCAGGAGAATATGGCGCGTGGGGTAGGACTTCCCATTTGAGCGTTTCCAAGTAGGTTTTCACGGGTTTCGCAACGTGAGGTCGAGCGTTGTCATGCTGAAGAATCACTTTTTCGTGTCTGTGCTCGTATTGTGGTCGTTTTTCGTGCAGTGCTTGGCTCAATCGCATCAATTGAGTTCGATACCGTTCCCCGGTAATGGTTTCGTTTCAACAGCTCATAGTAAATAACACCAACTTGGTCCCACCAAATACACAGCATAACCTTCGCAGCGTGAATATTCGGCGTAGGCGACGATGTTGAAGCATGCCCGGGCAGTCCCCATGAATGTTTCCGTTTTGGGTTACTGTAATGAATCCATTTTTCGTCACCCGTCACAATGCGATGTAGAAAACTCTTCCTTTTTTGCCGCTGGAGCAGTTGTTCACAGACTAAAAAACGACGCTCAACATCTCTTGGCTTCAAATCGTAAGGAACCCAAGTTCCTTGCTTTTGAATCATTCCCAACGCATGCAATCGCTTAGAAACGGCTTGGCGGGAAACTCCTAATCCTGAACCAAGCTCTTCTTGCGTTTGACACGGATCCTCATCGAGCAATGCCTCCAATTCAGAGTCTTCGAAGTTTTTTGGCCTTCCTTCACGCGGACGATCATCAACACTGAAATCACCGTTTTTGAAGCGACGAAACCAATCATGACACGTTGTTTCACTCAGAGCAGCATCACCGTAAACTTTTTGGAGCTCTCGATGTGCTTCAGCCGCCGTTTTCTTCGAATGAAAGAAGAAAATCAACACTTCTCGCAAATGACGATTATTTGGCACGAAATAATCTTCAAACAACCAAAATATATAACACCAAACCAAAATCACTGATTTGGCAAAGCGGTTTGTTTACCATATGTCTGAGCTTGGTTTATGACGCTTGAGATGTACAACATTCGACCAGCACGTACTACTGGCGCCATCTATTGCTAAACAGTTGCGCACCTAATAAACAATCAACATTAATGCGTAAAATAATTATTAGCTACGATAGCGTTTCGTAGGAAGCCATGAAAACATCTTTTTTGTATTTTTTCTTTCAATTTGTACATCTTGGTACCGTGCTTCATATAGAATGCAAAATGGTAATCTTTTATAACATCGGTTTGTCATATGCAATTCTATTGCATGTTTTCCTCTTGCACGGAAAAAATCCATGCCCACATCCGTGAACTGCAGTCATGAATTCAATAAAAGGAAAAATACACCGTGAACTGAATCACGGAATCATGAACTAAATAACGTTTAAAGAGAAAAATCCTGAAAACGTGAACTAGTTCACGGTTTTCATTTCCGGGATAAAATAGCTTCATTATACATAAAGGGTGTCCACAGTTAAATTGCATCATTTTCAATAAGCTGTAACATTTCGCCCTTTGGGTTGATTTCAACGAAATTTTAGGTAAAATGACCTCAGCATGTATTGTTTACACTGCAAGAGTGGTAGAAAAAGTGCTCCGTACTGTGTGAAGGATCACAAGCGAGTGGTTGCTGCCTTTAAACCCAAACCCAACTGTTCCGTTCAGGATGTCGCGAAGAAGCTGCACTCGACCAAAAGTTTCATGCAGAAAGCCAAGAAACGAGCCGGGCTCCGTTCATTCAAAGTTCAGAAAGCTCCAAACCGCAATGAAAAACAGAATGGGACAGCTTACGTGTGCGCGTAAGCTGTACACACAAATGTTGACGAAACCACACTGCTGCATCATGGACGATGAAACACACGTAAAAGCGGACTTTAAAACAAATTCCCGGCAACCAGTATGTGACTGCGAAAGAGAAGTTCGATGTTCCAGAGTCTCTCAGGAAACAGCAAGTGTCAAAGTTCCCCAAGAAATTCCTGATTTGGCAGGGGATTTGATCGTGTGGTAAACGGAGCAAGCCTTTCGTGACAACTTCAACTGTAAATGGTCAAGTATACATGAATGAATGCCTGAAAAAACAACTGCTTCCGTTTCTCAAAACATACAACGTCCCTACAATTTTTTGGCCGCACCTAGCCTCTTGTCACTATTCCAAGGATGTTCTGGAGGGGTACAAGACGAATGGTGTCAATTTCGTGCCGAAGGATCTTAATCCTCCAAACTCTCCAGAGTTGCGGCCAATTGAAAAATATTGGGCTATGATGAAGCTCGAACTTCGTAAGCATCTTAAAGTTGTCACTACAGATCAGGAAATGTTGAAGTCATGGTTGAAAGCGGAAAAAAATTTCGGTTCAAGCGTTGTACAAAATCTTATGTGTGGTATTAAGGCTTTTGGATTTGGTAAAGAAATACAGTGAAATAAAAATACATTAACCAAAATTATACACTTCATTTTATTCCATGAACATTTCATGACAATCGGTTGAGAGACTTGTTTTTGAGGACGAGTTTAAAGTGATGCAATTTAACTGTGGACACCCTTTATTTAGAGTTTGCGAAGTAAACAAATACTTGGACAGAACATATCATTATGTTTTAAGTATGCTGTTGGAAGCATCCATAGGACATAAAATTTGTCTTATGGGTTTTCTACAACACAACTGGTATGACCTAAAAAATGTTAAAAAATGCCACATTTATTGCGCTTTTTCGGTTATATGCGTGTATGAAATGAAGTTATTGACGTAAGAAAAAAAACTTGAGCTTTTTCTAAGAGATGTATTTGTAACACTAATAACACATCGATCAACAAGTCCCAGGCCTAGGTAGGAAAATCGACATTTTTTTGCCAAAATTCATTTTTATTCATCAATATAATCTACTTTTAGAGTGATTCAATCATTCCAACGTTTCTCTAGCTTTTCGATACCACCGCTGTAGAACGATTTATCGAGACCTTCAAAATATGCTTCAGTTTCAGCATTCGCTTCCTCATGTGAGCCAAATCTCTTTCAACGGAGCATTTTTTTTAGTTCTGCAAAGAGCCAGTAGTCGCTGGGGTCCAGATCTGGAGAATACGGTGGGTGCGGTAGCAATTCGAAACCCAAATCGACTATTTTTGCGGCTGTTTTTTTTTTTTTGACTTGTGACATGGTGCATAGTCTTGGTGAAAGAGCACCTTTTTCTTCTTCAAATGAGGCCTTTTCTTGGCGATTTCGACCTTCAAACGATCCAACAAACCGATATAATAGTCGCTGTTTGTTGTTTTTCTATGTTCCAAGTAGTCAATGAATAAAATTCCATGCGCATCCCATAATACAGAGGCCATTACCTTCCCAGCCGATGTCTGAGTCTTTGGACGCTTTGGACGGTTTTCTCCGTCTGCACGCCACTCAGCAGACTGCCGATTTGATTCCGGAGTGAAGTGGTGAATCCATGTTTCATCCATTGCGATGTATTGACGCAAAAACTCCTTCTTATTTCGCGTGAACATCTCCAAACAGCTCTTTGAATCATCGACTCGTTGTTGTTTTTGCTCTGGTGTGAGCAAACGCGGTAACCCTTTGGAAAACAGCAGTTTCATACCCAAATGTTCGTGTATGATGGTATAAACACGACCTTTTGATACCTTCAGAGTGCCAGCTATCTCTTGCAACTACACTTTACGATTGCCCATGATGATTTTCAGGTTTTTTTTCAATATTTTCCGGAATAACTGCCTCATTTGGCCGTCCAGGGCGTTCAGCATCATCGGTGTCCGTACGACCACGTTTGAAATTGGCAAACCATCGTTTGATGGTCGTTTTCGATGGGGCAGAGTCCGGATAACATTTTTCAGGTCAAGCTTGAGCTTAAACAGTGTTTTTTCCCATAAAAAAGCAATGATATATCAACACACGAAATTGCTTTGAATCCATCGTTTTTAAGAATCACAAAAGTAGCGTCACTTAAACCACTGTAACTCGATAAATAATACACCAAACGTCATGAAATTTTGAAAGTAATCTTTTGAAGGTTGGTACTTTCGAAAAATCATATGGATATTTTATTAGTGGCATCATCTGGTAGTTGGGCCTGGGACTTATTGACCGATGTGTAATGACAAGTGGTTTTACTTGGATGGCTAGATTCGACTTTCGGCCTGGTCTAGGAATTTATCGTTAAGGAAAGAGCCATCTAGAAACACAACAAGAATGCTACCATACTGTTTCCAACAAGACTCTGCACCGTCCCAACAGGCGAAAGTAACACAGGCTTGGTGTGAGATTTTTTTTTTTTAAAAAAAGACCCGCCCCTCCCCCCCTTTAATTTTCCCCACCTCTTTCCATAGGCACATACTGGGCAAACTGGAGATACCGAAGGACTAACCTTGGAAACTTTTAAGAAACGTTTGGTGAATATAGGGTATGTGTCCCTTGACTCAGCCTAATATGCAACAATCGATTACATTTTTAACTATAACTCATAAAGTATTTGAGCTGGAAGCGATGTTTATCTAGTTATACACTTGCTTAGATATGTTCAATACGCCATTTGGTAGTGTGTATCACGAACAGTTACACAACTAATTTTATAAAGTCAGAAACTTTCGAGGGATATGGATGTAATGTCGGTCTATAAGCGCCAAATTGGGTCTATTCATGGATGCAAGTTCGTCCCATTCGACAGATTTGTTATTAAATGTTGTCTTCGTACGATTTTTTTTTCTGATTTTCTGATTCAATGCGTTTTCAGTTGTATTCGCTCTACCCAATAAACAATTTCATAAATCAAACTATACTAAAACTGCTAAGAAACACTTAAGTGATTTTCACATATGATTTAGCGACCATCAAAACATTATAATTCACTCTACACAGATTTTGTTCCTTTAGTTTGTGTTAAGATGACCCATATGGAAAACTTTCAACCCATTCTCAGACATTTTTATTGTAAATTTTACCAATAACAACATGTTTACTACGCTTTCCATATAACAGGCCATAGTTGGGAACGTGGAAAAAAATATGTTCCTAACATTGGGTCTATGGTTTTCTTGTTAAATCATCGTTATTTTACCTATGTGACCTGATAGTTTATAACGTGTGACTATTTTCTGTACATCTTGGCTGTATTATTCGGTTTATAGGTTCAATTTCTGCAAATTAAGAGCATTTGAAGATCGTGTAGATAATCTGTTCAGCCTAACCAGTAAAGTCATATTGTCTAAAAAGTTGAGGAAATCGAAAATTACGCGGAAGAGAACAACTATTAATTGATCAATTATGTCTCAATTGATTTGAAATAAATCGGTCATCCTGATAGGAATATAATTTTGTTGATTATCGGCGAATTAATGACATTTTTGGTACATAGGCCGAATAAAGGAGCTAGGCTGACATTACATCCCGTTACCCTATCCGCGCAAGGTTCGCTTTCAACAACCCCCCGCCCCCAAACAAAAAAAAAAAAAAAAAAAATAAAACTAAATAAAAAAAAAAAAAATTATAAAAATAAACCAAACAGGAAATACAATACAAAGCAAGCTTCTCATTTTTATAACAATAACCCCACTCACAGGAATTCCCACTCACTTTGTAGAACCAAAGGCCAACTGGCTACTTAAATTAAATAAGCTTATCATCAAACACTCTTTGGGATTATCCCATTACTATATGTACTTTTCCCACTTTTTCACATCGCAAACGTTCTGAAACCTGATAGTTGTGAAATGAAACGAGATACATAATAACAAACATAGCTTTCCCATTTAACCAGAACATGTCTTCGTGCGATTATTTGTGAATTATATGTGAAGTCTGTTAAACAAACTGCCCACTAGTATTAAATTTCACTTATCCGAATGCACGCATAGACGGTTCAAAACCAAAACGATAAAAATCGTCTAACAACCAATCGTCAATGCCAGGGAGATTCCATTGACGCCAAGCCAAACCAAACACTTGAGCCGGCCGTCCCTAAGGAAAGCAAAAACCGAATTAATCAACGATCAATCGCTTCTACATACAAATTCGTCGTTTCCTTCACATTATATGGATACGAAATTATCACGTGCTCCGCGTGCACATAAACATCGCATACTGGTCGGCCATCCATCATCGATGTTTCTCAAGACCGGTATCCGTTCGAGCGCTCGCTAGCAGCCATTGCAAGGCACGAAGCGCAAAGCATAGATAAACAAAAAGAAAGGTATCTCCCAAAGAATGTGCAACCGCGTGAGTCGTTAGTGACATCAAGGAAGTCCATGCTGGCAGGTGACGAACCTCGAGAATCAGTCACGCGCGCGCCAACCGCGTTTCAAGATTGAAAACACACCTCCGCGAGCCCCAAAAAGAGTTTTTTTTTCTTCAGCGAATTCTCTCTTTGGATCGTTCAAGTGGGGCCTCAGTCAGCGAAGACATAAACTAGTTGCTTGATGATGGTAAGCCGGTTCACGAAAGAGCAGTATATTCCATTCGGATGAACTATGGCTCGATATAAAACCGAATCGATTCTGAGAAATCGAAAACAGTGTTCAAAATATAGCGATTGGGTCAGGTTAAACCTAATTTGTAAAAATTTCCAAAATAAAAGATGTGCGGTTTGAAGTGTTTGTCTTTGTTGTTAGTTAGTCTAGCAATTTCTAACGATCGTCAAACAGTTGCCGCTGTGCCAGTTCCCAACATAATCGATGGGCCAAGGGCGCATAGCATTTCTGATGTTCCTGTTGCAATCGCAGGAAAGGCAAAGGCTCTACTGGATGAAGAGGTAAGGTAGTTGTGAGTGGGAGTTTTTCGTGATCACATTTAAAATATATCTTCATATCTCCAGGGACAAAAAGGAACCTTCGATCTGGCAGACCTCATAACCGATGAAGACAATTTGGCTACAGTGCATGCACATTTTCTTCGTGCTCAGAAAAGTCTAACACCCAAAAAGAAGTCTCGACATCATCATAGGCGAAAGCACCATAGAAATTGAGTTAGCACATTAGAATTAAGTTCTAACTGTTCGAGATTATCGAAGCAAAACAAACTGACTGATTATTAGTGATTAATTACGTTTATATCCTATACGCTGGAACGTGAAGCTCTTATTATTATTGCTGTGCAATACGAATAAAAAATGTGTTATTTTTATAAAATAAATGGGAAAAATTAAAAGTTATTTAACTTCTATATCAAGAAAAGGGATTTGAATTGTTGATTTTACAGGATCTCTTCTGCAATGACCAATGAAAATTGTGGATACGGTAAATGTGATCTTTATTAACTTATTTCTGGCTCCACAGAGTCCTTTTGGACATTTGGGTTGATAAAATAATATATAATAGTGGCAGAAGGTCCAATGCATCATTAAGCCATTGTGTTGTTAATAATCCAGTATGAGAGAAAAGTCCTTTGAAGCATCAGTCAAACATCGCTTTATAAAACTGTTCATAACTTGTTTGGATCAACTCATATCATTTTGTTCGTTTGGACATTTGGTTTTTTCTTTCTTTGAAATTCATTTATATGTACAGGCCGAATTGAATCAAATTTGCAGAGCCAAGTTTTTATTATTATATGCATCAGTTATCTTACACAGAAACAAAAGCGTTCTCAAAACTGAAAACGAATCGTGAACTAGTCCACGTTTTCAGGATTTTTACCTAAAAACGTGAACTAGTTCCTAATTACGTGATTCAGTTCACGGTGTATTTTTGCTTGTTCTCGAATTCATGACTGCTGTTCACAGAACTTTTCCGTGTACAACTTAAGTTAGGGAGATAGAACTGATTACTCACGGCCGTCTCGAGGTTAATAGGAATAGCAATTTAACCGATGGGAGGCTGGGTGGGAATTTGTAGTATGGTTTAGATAACACATTTATTTTAAATTATAAGTCCTCTAGCCATAACTCATAACTTTATAACTTATTATTTGAACATTTTCGAGAAAGAAAAAAACAAACACACAAACACAGGTTTAAAAAAAACTAATTGTGAATAAACACACTAATTTTTTTATACAGAAATCAGTAAAAGATTTACTTTCAAACAGCAGAGTGTTCAGTAATAGTATTTTTACAATCCTCAAAGTAGTGATCAACTCGCAACTGTAAAAAATTACAGAACAATTCAGTAAGCAATACGGAAGTTCAGTAAAATGTACAGCAAAAAACTGTGGAATTGGAAGCATCGTTAGCTATAAAAAAGTACTAAACAGATCATCAATCAATACCGAAGCTCGGTAAAATTTACAAGAACAAACGTAAATTGGGAAGACTATATAATTTTACAATTGTTTCGGTATTTTCGGTATTTAGAATACAAATTAGCATGCAGGAACAATGCATAATATTCAAAGGAAAACTACTGTTGCCATATGAAATAAAATCACCCTTTGGGCTAGGAAGCTGATTCAATATCAGGCTGCCTGATAAAAAAACAAGTGAAGCGCAAAATAATTGTTCGTTTTTTCCCTTATTTTTTGAATCTTATTCGAAACATTGAGTTTAGAACTTAGACTATTTAAACACTTGAGAAGCAAATTATGCGATCACCAGCCATTTTTTTCGGATACTAAAAAATAATTTTACTAAGAAACTTATTGAAAATCTTATTTACTTCTTCATCTGTGGCCGCGAGATTAGCGAACACGTCCTCCATTTTTACTTGAAACATCAAATTATCCGAAAGATACGAATAAAATTTTAATTTCAATTTGCCACCGCGTTAGCATGCAAAAATGGCGAAGATTTGATGGGCACAATTTTAACCGAACGATTCAGTAAAGATGTCAGAAACCCGTTGATTTTTACCACAGAGAACATTCAAGCTGTAGTGCCCTCCGTGTGTAAATTTCTGTAGCTCCCAGTTTAACATTACAGCTCGGTTCCGTTAATTTTGGTGAATCGTATGTTGATGGCGCGCAGGTGGCCTCGGGATTTGATAGTCGTCGACTGTCTGTCAATTTTAGTTTGGAGAAACCTAGACTAGGCGGCTTTGAAGTTTCAACGGTTTGCTTTAGAAATTTACACAGTAAAGTGGGAAATAAATGTTCGAGCCTGGATGTCTGTTCTCTCTGTTTTTACGTTTTGTTCCAGTATTTGTTATTATTTTACAGGGAATCGGTAGTTCTTTTACTGAGGCAATGGAATTTACAAAATTTACAAATTACATCAGTAGAATAATAAAAAATGTTCAGCAAAATTTGTATATAAAATACCGAAAACTTGCAGTATTTTGACAGATACTAGCAAATGAATGCTATTTTAAAAATCATTCAGCAAAATTGAAATTTTACTTACTAATTTTTTTTACTGAAAACCAACCCATGTGTTTGGTGTGTACAGGTTAAACAAACTACAATCTAAGGCTAATGTTAGTCAAAAATACATAGATGAGTATCATAAATTCCAGATCACGTTGAGCCAAAATATCTCGAACCGGTACATTGGGTTGTCTGCCTCGAGCCCGAAGGCCCAAGTAACACCAGAAACATCTTTTTTGACAAGAATATAAGAAGTTTGTTGTAAAAAGTCGAGAGGATAAAATACCAAACATGCCTAGTTTTGGAAAAGTTTTGAGGATGTTTTTCCACACTTATTCGGTTCAAACGTGGTACCAGAACACCGAACACATTTTTGTTCTATTTTGGTTAGATCAACTTAAATTTTACTTCTTGAAAACATCGGTGACTGTTTGTCATCTTACCACTACGAACTATATTTACTCACTTTTGAGTAGCCATACTTTTGACTGATTTGAGTCGAACCTACTTAATTTTGGATTGTTTGGAAATAGCGTGTATGCTAGATGTTTGTAAATATGTTGATAGGTTGCATTCAAGATGAATTTTAAACATGTTTTTAACATCCTCATGCAATAGTGAAATTATTCAGAACAGATTGTGAATCCAATACAGTGAGGGCTGAAAATATTTTTATTTGAAATACTGGAATAAAAAAAAAAACACTACCTAAATGTAAGATTGTGATGCCACTCACTGATTCAAATAGAAGCCAAATTGGGCATAGGGGTTTATTCAAATGTAACATAAAGCAAGCATAAAGATTGTTTAGTATTTTTTTTTATTAATTGTTACCCTTAGCGAAGCATCATATTGTAAAAAATCAGCATTTTAGGTTAATGTTTCCGCAAGAATGTTACGCCTGAGTAGATTGGATTGAAGAATCCTCTTTGGCTTTGATAGCCTCGGTAAAATCTCAAGATTTCCTGTGGAACGCAGGAAATAAACAGTAAACAAATCGTAATCTCCAGAACTCAGTGTGAAAAGAGATGTTCGAAAAATGTTCCAGAATGTCTACGATGCAGATCAACTTCAAGCGAAGTGGTCGAACCTGCGAATTCAGTTTAAGTCCTACCACACGAAACTTAAGCAGACGAAGTCCGGTCAAGGAGCAAAAACTAATGTTGTTGCGAGGAAATAGGTATTACTCCCATATGATGTTCGTGGCTGCAGCGGAGCACGAACATACAACAGAAATAGTATCATATCTGGTATGTACAAACTAAGGATTTTTTTTGCACCAACAGGCAACAGAATAATGTCCCCTCACCTGGAATTGCCTGACTACTGACGTTCGAGTTTACTTGCTTTCTGTACGGTGAACATTATCGCACTGCTTTCAACGTTTTGTTTACCGCAGAGAAATAATCAACACCGTAACCTTTCAGGACATCAAAGATCTTAGGAAAGTTCTTTGAATATTTTCTTAACACTTCACAACAATCAGGGATTATTTTGAAGATCTTGTGCTTATCAACCGTTCAAGTCACGTTTCTCTGATATTTTTTTTTATGATACAAGGTGGGTCAGAAATAGTTCCAAATTCTTTCAGGATGTCAAAGATCTTGGGAAAGTCCTCTGGATATTTTTTCAAGACTTCAGGGTGAACAGCTATTTATTGTACTACAGTGTTCTTAACATCAACTGAAAACACGCCTCTCGGATACTCTTTCATGATCCCAGATTGGTCAGAATTTATTTCGGTGACCTTAAGGATATCAAAGATCTTAAAAACGTTCTCTAAATATTTTGTTCAAGACTTCAGGATGCTCAGGAATTCAGGAAGTCCTGTGCTGATCAACAATTTAAATCACGTTCTTCTGTTCTTTGGGCCCCCCCGCCTCCCCCCTACGGACCAAAACCAACAAAAAAAAAAAAAAAAAAAAAAAATATCAAAAAATATATAGGGGTTTCCCCCTTGGGTTCTTGGGAAGGTTCTTTGAATATTTTCTTAAGACTCCACAACGATCAGGAATTATTTTGATGATTTTATGTTACCAGGTTGGTCAGAAATTATTTAAAAGACCTTCGGTATATCAATGATCTTGAGATCTTTCTTACGTTCCGAGGACTTCTTTAAAGTTCAGTGAATCAATCAGAAGATCTGAAGTTCCGTAAATTCCTTTAAAGTTTCATGAATTCCTTTGAAGTTTCGTTAACTTCTCTGAAGCTCCATAAGCTTTGCTGAAGTTGCAAGGAGTTTATTGAAGATCCGTGAATCTCACTGAAGCTCCGTGGACGTTTCTTAAGTTCCGAAGATTTCTCTGAAATTACGGGAACTTCTTTAAGGTTCCATAAGAAGTTCCGAGGGCCTTAAAGTTTCGTGAGCATTTCTCCGTAATCTTCTCTGAAGTTTCAATGATTTCTCTAAATTCCGTGAGCTTTTCTGAAGTCCCGTGATTTTTTGTATAGTTCAGTGAACTTCTCTAAAGTACGGTGAATTTCTCTAAAATTTCGTGAACTTTTTTCAAAATTCCATAAACTGCTCTGAAAATCCGTGAACTTTTCTGAAGTTCCGTAAACTCCTTTGAAGTTTCGTGAACTTCTCTGAAGCTCTGAGAACTTCCCTGAAGTTTCGAGGATTTCCCTGAAGTTTTGATGATATATCTTTAGCTTCGAGAACGTTTCTAAAGTTCCGAAGATTTTTCTGAAACTCCGTGAACTTTTTTTTATAGTATCGTGAACTTTGCTAAATTACCGTGAACTTCTTTAAGATTCCGTGAACTTTTTTGAAGTTCCATGAACCCCCCTGAAGTTTCGAGGACTTCTCTAAAGTTTCATGTACTACTCTGAATATCCGTGAACCTATCTGTGGTTCCGTGATTTTCTCTTAGAATTGTTTCCTAAGATCCAAGGACTTCTCTGAAGCTCTTAAGTCTTCTCTGAAGTTCCAAGGACTTATCTAAAGCTTCGAAGACTTATCTGAAGATTCGTGAGGTTCTTTGAAGTTCCCTGAATATCTCTAAAGTTTATCTCTTAAGCTTATTCGATGGCTTCTCTGATGTTCCGTGAAATAATCTGAAGTTCTGAGGATTTCTCGAAAGTAACGTTAATTTATCTGAAGTGTCGAGTACTTCTCTGAAGTTCCAAGTACTTCTCAAAAGTTCCGTGAACTTTTCTGAAGATTCGTGAACTTCTCTGAACTTCCGTGAACTTCTCTGGTGTTTCTTTCTTAAGTTCCGAGGACTTTTTTGAAGTTCCGTGGCATAATCTGAAGTTCTGATGACTTCTCCGAAGTTCCGTGAACTTCTCTGAAGTTTAGAAGATTTCTCTAAAGTTTTGAGGATTTATCTTTAGTTTCGAGGACTTCTCTGAAGTTTCGTAGACTTGTATAAAGTTCTCGGAACTTTCGAAACTTTCTGAAGTACTTGAAACTTTATTGAAGTTCTCGAAACTTTTCTGAAGTTCTCGCAACTTCTCGAAACTTCTCTGATGTTTCAGAACTTCTCTGAATTTCTCGGAACTTCTCTGAAATTCTAGAGAGTTATCTGAAGTTTTAAAGAGTTCTTTGAAAGTATAGAGCGTTATCTGGATTTTTTTGGGACTTCCTTGAAGTTTTGAAACTTTACTAAAGCTCTCAAGACTTCACTGCAGTTCTCCTAAAGTTTTCTGGTATTCGCTGAAGTTCACTTAGATTCTCGGGACTTTTCTGATGTTCTCAGGACTTCATTGAAGTTCTTTAAACTTCACTGTAATACAACGGACATTCTTGATGTCCTTGAAACTTCACTGAAGATATTGGGACTTGCAGGTAATTCTCGGCACTTTTCTGACATTCTATGGAGTTTACAGAAGTTCCAAGGAGGTCTCTTAAGTTCCGACGAATTTTATAAAGATCCGTGGACTTCCGTGAAGTTCCGTGAACTTTTATGAAGTTCCGTAAACTGCCATGTTGTTTCGTGAGCTTTTTCCGTAAAGTTCCAATGATTTCTCTGAAATTTCGTGAACTTTTCTAAAGTTTCGAGGACTTCCGTAAAGTATTAAAGACTTCTGTGAAGCTCTCGGAAGTTTTCGAAACTTTCTGAATTCTCAGAACTTTGCTTAAGTAATCGGAACTTCACTGAAGTCCTCGGAATTTCTCTGAAGTTCTCAGAACTTCTCTGAAGTCTTCGGAACATCTCTTAAGTTTTCGGAACTTCTTTGAACATTCAGAGAGTTATCTGAAGTTTTAGAGAGTTCTCTGATATTCTAGAGAGTTAAGTTTCTGGTTCGTCTTATTCCAACAGCAGATATGCTACTCCCATAACAGTAGCGAACTCGGGATAATGCATACTTTTTTTTTACAAAAACTCTCCACCACACTTAATCACAACACTGTCAGACAAAAGCAGCGATCGAATGACAAAGATACAACCAAATATATATATATATATATATATATATATATATATATATATATATATATATATATATATATATATATATATATATATATATATATATATATATATATATATATATATATATATATATATATATATATATATATATATATATATATATATATATATATATATATATATATATATATATATATATATATATATATATATATATATATATATATATATATATATATATATATATATATATATATATATATATATATATATATATATATATATATATATATATATATATATATATATATATATATATATATATATATATATATATATATATATATATATATATATATATATATATATATATATATATATATATATATATATATATATATATATATATATATATATTATTTTTCGCTGCTTTTGTCTGACAGTGTTGTGAAGTTTTTGTAAAAAAAAAGTATGCATTATATATATATATATATATATATATATATATATATATATATATATATATATATATATATATATATATATATATATATATATATATATATATATATATATATATATATATATATATATATATATATATATATATATATATATATATATATATATATATATATATATATATATATATATATATATATATATATATATATATATACATGCAATAATTTGCAAACAGTATAATACGTCATCGCATATATTTATTTATTTATTTATTTATTTGTCGTCAATCAATAGTAGACCGTTTTGTTACAATAGTGCTTACATTTTATGTTTCACTTATATATACAGTACGCCTTAGGAAACTAACACATCAGATTTGCATGTTTAATGTTTTGAATCGTTCGTCATTATCTAATTGAATTGAAGTATTGTTTTAGTTTTGTTTTGGTCATAGTAAAGTCTACATTTTCTCCATGCTTATTGTAAGTTGCCATCATCTGATTCAGAGGTACAAATTTGGAGTAATTTGTACGATGATGGCTTGTAATAAATATATTTCTATTTCGTAGTTGCCGCGACGGTATGTAAAAACTAAGTTTTGACAAAAGTTCTGCTGAATCAACGCGTTGCGAAACAATGTCATTTACGAATGATACTAATGCAAATTCACGGCGCTCTTTTAATGATTGGATGCTGATGAGCATGCAGCGGGCTTCATAAGATGGAAGCGGAAATTACGATAATTTACGAAGTGCATTCAGTAAAAATTGCTTCTGTACCGATTCTAGTCGTTCTTCATGGGTGACTGAAAATGGTGACCAAACCACGCTACAATATTCTAGTATTGACCTCACATATGCAATGTACAATGTTTTTATTGTGTACGGATTATGAAAATTGTAACAAAAACGTTTTATAAATCCAAGCATATTATTTGCTCTGTTGATGATAGTATTGTAATGCTCAATGAAAGTTAGTTTCGAGTCCAAGATAACTCCTAAATCCCTTGTTCTTTTACATTTCTCAACTGGCTGATTCCCTAGGATGATAGTTATGTCTAGGGTGTTTCGTTTCCTACTAAAAGCTATCGAATTACATTTCTTTACGTTCAGCTGTAAAAGACTTTTATTGCACCAAATATAGAAATCATTTATTTCTTTCTGGAATGTCATGATATCTTCTTTGTTTCTTATTTCTAAAAATAGTTTCATGTCATCAGCGTAAATAAGAAATTTAATGTTTTTGAGAATAAAGGAAATGCCATTTACATACAAAATGAATAAAAGAGGACCTAAGTGAGAGCCTTGGGGGACTCCAGAAGTGACCTTAATAGGATTTGATTTCTTCCCTTTGAATCTAACTATTTGTTGACGGTTAGTAAGATAGGATTCGAGCCATCGGAGGATTCCTGCCTCAATTCCCATTTTTCGCAATTTGAATAGAAGCATGGGTATGTCAATGCGATCAAAAGCCTTGCTGAAGTCTGTATAAAGAGCTTCTACATGGTTGCCATTGTCCATTGCTATCAGTGAGTAGTTGACGAATTCCAATAAATTTGTGCTAGTTGATCGTCCTTTGAAGAATCCATGTTGCTTATTAGTCAGTCTGTTTTTGATTTGAGAAAACAATTTTTCATTGATAATTGCTTCAAAAAGTATTGGATCAACGTTAGAAAAATAATCGATTTCCATACTTCGCAAATAATTTTTAGTCAAATATTTGCCAAACATAATCAAAGTGTGATAGTGTGGACAAACAACATTGCAAACTGCATTATTTGGCAAATATTGTCAAACAGTGTTATATTGGTTTAAGAGCTTCTACAAAAATGCTTCGACTCCGGAACCATAGCATTGGCCGATGGAAAAAAGGATATCGGCATGTTCTTCAGCCCTTTCGTGGCCTTGGCGATCAGCCGCTCCTGGGTCGAAATTGTTGGAGTAGGTCCTCCGTTTGAGGTTCACCCCATAATTTTCTATCGATACCAGCTGGGGTCCGTTGAGAGGGTTGGCGGTCTTCGGTACAACGTTTAGCTTCAGCCGGTCCATTTTCTCCAGCGATCTCTTGGCATAGTGTCCGGCCAAAAGACCACATCCTCCTTCACGTGATACTTCTTGATGAAGTTGGTAACTTCCGGCAAGCTCTTCGTTCATCGCCAGCCCCCGAGGAAAGAACAGCGGCTTGGACATTCCTTGCTCACTGATCGTCAGGCACAGAAGGACCTTGATGGAACTCGGGGAACTTGGTGTGGGGGAAATATTTGACATAAACGGTTACCTCCTCCTGGTGGGGGACGTAAAGTACCCGGTCCCTTGCAAGTTGTTGTCGTCCAGCGCCAAGTAGGTCTCGTCATCCATTATGATCACGACGTCACGCTTTGCCTTTCTTTTGTTTACTTGTTTGTGCGGTTCAAATTCTGCGTTTTCAAAATGTCGCGTATTTTTTTTTTTAATCTTTATTTTACGTCGGCCTATTTCTTCACATGGTGACAATCACCGACGCCAGGAAGACGACTCCACCACCTGGACCCTACCTAACGACTCATGAATATGAACCGGGACCAACGGCTTTACTTCCCTTCCGAAGGAAGACGTGACCAGATTTTTTCGCCTCAGAAAAACCACCGACGTCGACTGGGATTGAACCCAGACCCACTGGGGTGCCAAGTAGCAGTCACGCTTTACCACTACACCACCGACGCCGGCTTGTTGCGTATTGAAAAGGAAGTGAAAATTAAGGTTCTGGACACATGGCTAAGTGAGAAGGGTATTACTATGCGAAAATTGGCGAAGCGGTTTGGAATTCATCATGCGAGTGTTAAAACCATCATTAATAAGTTTGGGGAACACTATTCTTTGGATGAGCTACCAGGAAGAGGCAGAAAACCCGGTTCTTCCAACCCGAAACTGGAGCAGAAAGTGGTATCTCTAATCATGAAGAACAAATCAATGTCAATACGTGATTTGGCCCAAAAAGCAGGAACGAGTGTCGGATCCAGCGTATCAAGAGGCGAAACCACCTGAAGACCTACCAGAAGCAGAAAATCTCGAAACAAAGTGCAGAACAGAAGAAGCGAGCAGCAACAAGGGCCCGGAAATTGTATTCGCGTCTTTTGCAGCGTCCGGATGCATGCATTTGATGGACGATGAGACCTATGTAAAGGAGGACTCAAAAACCCTTACAGGTCCACAATACTTTACTGCCGTCGTTGGGGAGGATGTGAGCGATGCGGACAGGTCGATTCAAGTGGAGAAATTCGGTCGAAAGGTACTGGTATGGCAAGCAATATGTTCCTGTGGTTTGAAGTCAACCATTTTTTACACTACCGGAACTATAAATGCGGAAATCTATCGATCTGAGTGTCTCCAGAAGAGATTGTTGCCTTTATATAAGAAGCATAGTACACCTCCACTGTTTTGGCCGGATTTAGCGTCGGCTCACTATGCCAAAACCACTCTCAATTGGCTTGCGGAAAAGCCAAGAAATTGCTTACGTTTAAGCGTAATCATGCAGTACGTTAAATTTTCTTTATCCTTTCTATAGAAATTGCAATTTATGTGAGAATACCAACAACAAATTCAGATTCAGAGAATTGAAATTTAATCTCAAACTTTATTTAAAAAATCTTATGTATGCCATTTAAGCAGAGCAGTGTTACCCGATGTACTCATTTTTTTTCTATTTGAAAATTGTCGTAAATAAACAAACACTCAACATGACGAAAAATCCTAGAATAACTGTTTTAAAAGTATAGAACATGTAAAGCTAGTCTTTGATGACGAAATTTTGACGAAATATGGAAAACAAATTGATGAATATTACCTTGTTTTACGGTACATTTTCAACAACTTTTCAATCCAGTTTGTTTATTTCAATACTCAGTTTCATGAGCTTTACGGAGCCAATAGGTAATGAATTGACTTGTGGTTTAACCGTTGTATGCGTAACGATGGCTTCGACTA
This sequence comes from Aedes koreicus, assembly GCA_024533555.2. NCBI lineage: Eukaryota > Metazoa > Arthropoda > Insecta > Diptera > Culicidae > Aedes > Aedes koreicus. The sequence continues at coordinate 125,127 of JAHHFK020003143.1, read as the reverse complement.
CTCAACTGAACATGCAAACATTCGTCACGCACACAAGGGTGAACAAAAGCCAAAGGCGGAACCTAATTTCTACGTGCATTAATTGAACTTATTTATTAATTTCTAAATCAAGGATATAACAAATAAATATTCTTCCCGACACTTATTTTCAATTTTCAAAACCATTACCATACCAACCATTAAGACGACATCTTGGCTCAATAATTGCTGCTTCTTTATCATACCTCACGACCATCATATTAGCATTCGTTTGAAACCTGATGCCAGAGCTGTTGGAGGTGTGCTCCTGATTCCGGCACTATCAGTTGTATAAGATCAAAACAAAAACCAAATCACCATTCATCATGTCACAATCACCACGTGCTATTCCCCGGCACTAAAGTGTCTCGTGACTGAAGCGCTTTCGAACAAGGCTTCACCTCCAAAGCGCCAATTGATTTGCATGAATTTCATGCGAGAATAAACGGTAATCGTCGTGAGAAATATGTATATGAGCTCAGCGAAACATTTTTCGAGCACGTCTTTTCATATTTCTAGCTAACTCTAAGCAAACTGTCATAGCAATCTCATCTTGTCACTAGTGTCTTGTCTTTTCAACAGATAATCTGCTTTTTAACAAAGCTATAATAAACTGTGGCCTGTGCTGATTTTAATTTCCATAATGAGCTAGCAGTTTTCTCCTCTGAATCCAGTTTTATTTGGACTTTATTTTGATTTAATATCTGCCAACGCCGTTAATAGGATAAACATGTTAATGGCGGAGGGAGTGTGTTTAAAAATAAACTAAACATATAGAAACGGAGAGATGACTTTATATTGCCACACTGGGTTCAATCGTGGATTTTGTCGGAAAAAAATAATAACTCCTAAATGTCTCATCCACGCGGATTGCTGTCTTCTGCAATGTTTTTTTTTTATGAGGCATTTTTTTGTAATGTAGCTAATTAGTTTGCAACTTGTCCGCAGAGATGGTACTTATCCGTCTTAGGAGTCTTCTTTGAGCTCAGTCAGTAAAGTCGCAGGTACAAAGCAACATCATGTAGGAGTTGGCTGGGTTCGATTCCGGGTATGGTCTAGGAATTTAGACTGTCTCTGTCATCGAATAAGATAGTACTTGACATAACCATTCTGATGCAAAAATGGTACCTAGTATCGTAACATACACTGATAGGCATAATAAAGTGCCCATCAAATTAAAGTAAAAACACTGTAGTCTTTTTTAATATCTTATTTTTTTATATTCTTTTATATACTTTAAGTCTTACTTATGAAATGCTGAAAAAAATGCTTTTACTAAAAGAAAAAAATCTATTTGAATTTAAAAAAAACAGTGACATAAGAAAGTGCCCACTTCAAATAGGCAACTGTCCGCGAGGTTCAGGAAACCCTTCAGCTCATCATTTCCCCATTTTGAATTTCTGTCATTTATTTGGCTCAAATTAAAGTAAACACACTATGGTGTTTTTTTATATCACGATCATATTTATAAAAAGAAAAACAAATCTAATTGTATTTAAAAAAAACGGTTCGCGAGATCCAGGAAACCTTCAGCTACACTGATAGGCAAAATAAAGTGCCCACCTCTTCGTTTTTTTCAATTTCTCTCATTTACTTAGTTCAAATTAAAGTAAACACACTGTATTTTTTTTATTATCTTATTTTTTATATTCTTTTTAAGTTTCACTTATGGAATACTGAAAAAAAAGGAGTTTTACTTAAAGAAAAAAAAATCAATTTGTGTTGAAAAAAAAAAACAGTGACAAAATATGTGCCCACTTCATTTAGGCTACAGAAAACATAAATTAAAGTAAAATAAAAGCATTTCAATAATTGATGTGTCCTCCTTTGGCCTTCAGGACCTCCTGTTTTTTGTTTTTGTTTTTGTTTTCTTCGAGTAAAATTGTTGTTTTTTATTACATAAGTGAAAATTTAACAGAATGAAAAATCGCAGCAAGCCGTGCTTCGAAACTGACGTGTTTTGTTTTTGCTGCGTCGTTTTCGCCAAAAAAATCAAACAATAATTCGTAATTTAACTTGAACTAACAGTGAAATCATAAAATCTCCGCGTGCATTGTGTAAGCCGTAGTGAATACAATCGATTCCCCCTCGAAATGTGTGAGTGTCGGTAGTATTTCCCCGTTTTTTTTAGCTTCACCCCCGTACCCGGAAGAAGAGTTACAGTTTTGGTTATTAGTGGTAATATTGTGACACTCAGGCATAATTTATTAGTTTAGAGTGTTTTTCCGCTTTGTCGCGAGTGAATCGATTATTATTAGCAGTTTTGAAGCTCTATATAGCGTCGCCTCTTAGCGAGGATTTGCATTATTGGCAGAGTGTGGAGTGAAAAAAAAAGAAGAAGACTAGTGCAATGTAGAGAACGGTCATTTGCTGGTCAGAAGCAGCAAACGAAAACGACGCGCATGGGCGGGTGAAAAGCTTGCACATAATTTTAGGTGCATTCAACACGGGGTGTACAGAGTTTTGTTACGCAGGTTGCATATCTAGCGGGCGGTTTAGCAACGTTAATTTGAGCGCATATTTAGTCGCGAGTGCATGAAATTAATTACGAATCAACGTTGAAAATTTTTATTTTTACGAATGAACAAGATAGTGTGATTGAGCAGGCGGACATGGGTGAGATCTATCTGATTTAAACTATATAACAATAATCTTATTTTCTAATAATACTAAATACGTGCCTGGTTTGGAAATTTAAAATTTCCAAATCTGGAAGTGTGTTGCAGTGCCCTTATCCAAATGATATCGGTAATGTTTACATGCGGGGCATATTGTATGTGAAACTAACCTCGGAATGGGCGTGACTCTCCAGACATTCTGAAATGGGATGCTGGATCTGCAGTGAAGCTATCACTTTCTAGCTCCCGGATTAAAGCTGCTTCCAATGGTCACTTGTAGGATTGTTGTAAACAGATTTCTTCCATAATACCATTGCCGGCCGATGGGTGTTAGATTGGACACACACACACACACACACACACACACACACACACACACACACACACACACACACACACACACACACACACACACACACACACACACACACACACACACACACACACACACACACACACACACACACACAAAGTGAAAATTAAACAGAAAATTGAAAATAATATATCAAAAAAGACTACAGTACTTTAATTTAAACCACATGAATGATAGAAGTTCAAAACATGATGAGATCGATACTGTACGTTCGAGAGCCCAAATACCGTGTCTGTAGCCTACCTCTGACTACAACCGTGATCGTGATGGCCTGAGGGTTGCCGTTCAATTCTACTCTGGGTCGTCCTATGCTTTGCTTTCCGTCCTATGCTTAAACATCCACGCAGCTTGCAATTTAAATTCCACTTTAGACATAAAACATTTATTGAGGTTGAACTTGCACTAAAACATATTTAATTTTCGAATTAAAAACAATAGGCGCTTGACATCGCCCTTCTCAACCGTATCCGACCGTGATTGGGTGAAGACTGATTTCTTCCTCGTTTTACGAGATCAGTACTCTCAAGCACTCAGCATCCCGAAGATCATCAATCGAACATCGATCAGGTAGCTCCAACAACATCATGACTCGCGGTGAACCCAGTAGATGGCTGAGTACGTGTTTGCTCAGATTTACAGTCCGATCGTAGAAAGTACTTTATTTTGCCTATCTGTGTACGTCTAAATGTTTGGACTTGATGGAATTGAATCTGGAAATGTGTGGAGATTTTTTTTGTTTTTGTTCGAGTATTATAAAGTGAGGTCATTGATTTTTAACTTTTGAACTAGGGAGACCGGATGATTTTTACGTTCCCGCTGTTTTTTCGTAGTTGTTGAGAATTCCATGAAGTAACCATTTTATCATACTGGACAATCTGATTTACAACCATGGAGGGATTTTTATGCCAGAAAAAGTCAAACTCAAGAGTTTTGAGATCAGTTAATTAATAACTGTGGAAGTGAACTTAGAACAACGGATTTAAGAAGCAGGCTATAATCATATTGCCATAAGCAATAACCTTGAAGTTCCATGAAGATACGGTGTTTTCAATAAAATGAAATAAAGATACATGTGACATAAAAAAATATTCTTTTTGGGTTTGATTACAGAGCTCCTCTTTAAAAAAATTTTTTCGCTTCCTTTGCCTATAGAAAGCAGTTTATCATAATTCCAACCAGGACTGGCAAATGTCATTTTCAATGAATAATGACCTACTATTTTTACCGAAATACGTCTAAAAGTATCATCGGGCGAGAAAACGATGAACAAGATCATCTTCTAAATCTCATCGATTTTTTCGTAATGACAGCACGTGACAGTGTTTTGGTTATCGCTACTACAAGCACATTAATTGATATAATTATGAGTTTCATTACAAAACTTCAAAAACAATTCCCACTCTTTCAATAACATATTATTGCTTGGCTAATTTTAAATAACCTAGTAAGAAATTTCTGAAACAAAATCGTAAGAGACAAAATTGCATGACTGCATGATGGTGTGAGAATGACTAGAAAGCTTATAATTCGTTCGTTTCTTCTCGTGACAGCGAAATGGCCTGTTTTTTCATCGTCACATGATGGCCGTGAGATCTACCAGCTCTGATTGCAACGAAGAATATTGTAAACATCGCTCAAAGGCAATTGTTGGTTGATGTTTCTATGGTTAAGTGTTTTACAAAAAACGTAAATTTTGGCCATTGACTCCGTCAGTGTGATTCTCGTAGAGGCAGTTAAGGTGCAAACAGATGATGAGTTAACTGTTTTCTTCACAGCACCCGGAACACAGTGAACACATTTTCATGACCACTAATTTTGATGCTGATAATGGTACTCCTTTGAAAAATAATGACTCATTTTCGTTTCAAAGGCAACTGCATTTAAATTTAATTTTTTGCTGGTTTATAATTATAGGGCCTTGAATCGCAGTTTGTATAAAAATTGCGAACGTATTGCAAACTAAAGGGTGTCCCACATCAAATTGCATCACGCAAAAAACGCTGTAGAAAATTACCTGGTTGACCGATCCTTTTCAAACTTTCAGACAACAAAATATAACCCATTAGGAACCTTTGGGCATATTTATTTCATTCATCTTCCTCAGATTTAACCTACTCCTTGGGATGCTTCCGTAGTGCCTGCTTCATTATAGCCCAGTATTTTTTGATGGGCCTTAGTTCCTTCCAGTGCGTGTGTGTGTGTGTGTGTGTGTGTGTGTGTGTGTGTGGGGGGGGGGGGGGGGGTTCATGTCCTTGGTTACGAAAGTGATCCCGTTGGCTTCGTACCACTCCAGGCTGAATAGTGGCACGAAGCTAGATCCGGCCAGAAAATTGTAGGGCCCTCGTGTTGCTTCAACAGACAAAGCAGACGCTTCTGTAGACACTCCTTGAGGTATATCTCCCCGTTTATAGTCCCGGTAGTCATGAACGGCGTACTCCGTTTGCCACATCAGCAGATCGCTTGCCAAATCATGTATTTCTTGGCAAACTTTGAAAGTTTCTGCTTCCTTACTTCCTTCCTTCCTCAAACTTGTGCTGGGCGGTGGAGAACTGTAGCCCCGGAAGCTTCTGAAAGTCCGCCTTGACGTAATTCTCATCATCCATGATGAGACAATGAGGCTTCGTCAGCATCTGGGTGTACAGTTTCCGGGCCCGTTACTTTCCCACCGTATTTTGCCGTTCGTCCTTGTACCGAGTTGCCAGATTGTTTGTATGTAGACGACAGGACGAACAAATACAGAATTCAGCACTCAATTCTGATGATTTTGAATATCCAATCAATTTCATGTTCTGAATGATACTAACCGGAAGAATTCGCAGCTCTTGCGAACACTTAATTTTGTTGAAAGGATGAATATATTTTATTTGATATGCTCTGCTACTCATGATTCTCTCTAAAAATAGAACAAACAACTTTATTATTAATGTTATAACACAAAATATGTATCATCAAAATTTACCTTATCATTTTGTGTAATAAACGCTTATTTGAAATTCTAATTTAATTTTTTTTATTTATTTTTTCAGTGTGTAGTTTTTTAGAATGGTCCTACAACTTTGCCAAAGACATCATTCACAATTACAGTTCACAATTCATAACAATTATCTGCAACCATCAATACAATTTTTTACACAGGTCCTTTTGGAAACGTAGTCGTGATCCAAAATGAGGAACTACTATGGCTAAGAGGCATCTTTTAAAAAAAGGAAGAAGCCTGCCAAGTTTCAGATAAATTGTAAATAGTCGATCAGGATCAATCCTAAAGATGCTTGGAATGCCTACATCTCACTGTTTTTTCACGTGGGAATGATCAAAAGCACATATACAGGGTGCGGCAGAAAATAATGCGAAAATGTTCAAACTTGAGTATTGGGTTCATTCGTGTAGCTAGTGACTAATTTCTGTCGAAAGTGTATTTGTCTATGTTTACTTTCATGTGCTGCATCCAAACATTCTATTTGTTTTATTGCAAATTCGTCAAAATGTTCGCGAAAGAAGTGATCACCAGTTTGTTGCTCGCCCAGAAGGAGCCGAAAGAGATTGCCAAGGTGGTAGGGTGCCATTTGGCAACAGTTTACCGCATAAAAAAGTCCCTGCAGGATGGTCCTAAGCAGCGGAAGCCGGGAAGCGGACGTCCGCGCTTTGCACGCACGCCGAACGTGATCAAATCGGTCCGTACAAAAATTGCTCGCAACCCGGTGCGTTCCATAAGAAAACTTGCAAAGGAAGCCAATATTTCGGAGAAATCCATGCGGAGAATCATCAAAGAAGACCTGCATGCATCTTCCAGAGCCAGAGTTAAACGCCACTTGATTACGGACCGGGTCAAGGAACTAAGAGTGACTCGTTCCAAGAGACTGCTTTCCTTGTTGAAGAAGGAAAAAATGATAATCCTGTTCTCCGACGAAAAGCTTTTCAGCATCGATGCTGTGGCCAACAGCCGCACGGACCGATTCATTTCACCGCAGAAAATGCAGAACGTTCCGGAAAAAGTGAAATTCAAATTTCAAACCAAACATCCGGCTGGTGTCATGATGTTTGGCTTAGTGGCGTCCAACGGTTTGAAAATGCCGCCTGTTTTCATTGATGCTGGAGTTAAAATCAATACCGAAGTGTATATCGGTATTTTATAGGACCAAGTGCTTCCCTGGGTGAAGGCCAACTTCTTCGAGGACCAAAACGTTGTCCTACAGCAGGATGGAGCGCCGTGTCACACGTCCAATCGAACCCAACAATGGTTGAACGATAACATGAAGTTTTGGCTGAAGGATTTATGGCCCCCTAGCAGTCCAGATCTTAATCTGTTGGATTATTCGATTTGGGCATATGTTGAAGCACGAGCCTGCAAAACATCACACCCTAGTGTGAAAACCCTGAAGTCAACTATAACACGCACATGGCAGTCAATGTCGGAGGACTACGTTCGAAAGGCATGCTCTGGCTTCCGGCGTCGGCTCGAGGATGTTATTAATAAAAATGGATGATATATTGAATAAATTTGTTTAAAAGGACTTTATAAAGATAACTGCACTCGAAAATATTGATATTATTGCTTGAATTAGTTGAAAATGGGATGTGAAAGAAATAGAACAAATTTTCGCATTATTTTCTGCCGCACCCTGTACATGCTAATTGGTAGCGTATTGGACAAATAGAAATAATTTTAAAGATTATGATTTGCGCTACAAAAATGGTTTTCAGCTTTACTATGCAAATTACAAGTTGTGTTGTAATGAAATACTTCTTATTGTTTAGGTAAGAAACGTATTGAATAAAAAAAAATATCGTTTCCATATTAAATAATTGAAACATTGGAGTGCAAAGTGGTCAAACTCGGTAATTTTCGCAACTAGTTTGAATTATAAAAATGGTTTTGAGATACATGAGAAAAGATAATTTAAAGTTCTTTAACACCATAAGATTGCAAATTTAGTTCACTAACTTAGAGTGAAGCTGGTTTTCCAAATAGTGTTCCATTTTTTTTTAAATTCGAGAAAGAGAAACATCATAAATCGTTCCAATTTCGCCTTAAGTAAACGTATGTAAACGCATTTGCTCATTTTATTCAAATGACCTATTGATGAAAAACTCCCCAATATTCCTTGATTTACTGACAGAGCTGAAGAGAATTCTGCTGTGGCTGACCATCAGTAAGGAAAGGATGTCGAAGCCAGTGTTTTCCTTAAAAGTCCTCCCCAGTGAATGGGGAGATTTACAGTATCAGATAACTGCCGGAAGTGGATGTGGTGTTGTGGCCTGATTTGGCATCAGCCCACGACGCCAAAAGGAGATGGACCACCTGAACATCACTGTGATACCAAACCCTCCGAACATTTCGCAGCTGAGGCCAAACCAGAATTTCACACGGAGGATCTATTGCAACAATTGTGTGGCCAGATCCGAATAGCAGCAGCTGATCGAAAAAGCAATGAAGGAGCTGAAGCCCCAACATCGTTCTTTTCTACGGGTATGGCCAAGGTCCCAGCTAATTGCCATAAGGCCGCTCCTCAGGATGTGGACGCATTGTTGTTAAATGATCAATAAATGAACGAAGTAAGGATAATTTGATTGATTCATGGATTTATTTTTTAGCGACATGCAAAAACGGTATTTCTTAATGCAGACGAAACTGTATACTGCCTATCTAATTATTTTATTGTTAATATAGAGAGACACTTTAACATGGTCCTTACACTTTTTGTTTTTGCAAGTTTGGATTGGATTTTAAGTATATTCTACGTGGTTTTCGTTATTTAAAAGTGGGCATTTCTTCGTATCAGTTTACCGAACGAACTTTCCGGATAATAGTGGTATTTTGTAAAGTCGTCACATTTTCAACATTGTATTAAAGATAGTAGAAATAAGAATCGATATTTAAAAAATAGTATTTTTTTATTTAAATTACATTAGCAATAATCAAATTTATTATAACGCCGTCATGCTTCTCAATTAGAACAAACAAGATTTTGTTTCAAGTCAGTCATATTCTGGCAGGTTTTTCAAATCCTTGCTTGATAAGGTTGTCATCAATTGAGTTTTGCTCTATCCACGTTGAGCTGATTTTGCTAAAATTATCGTCAGTAACCCCCGCTGCCAGATCATAGACTCCTTTCTGACCCTGTGTAATAAAAAACCCATAATATTCAAACGGTCATTGTGGCAGTTGGACGTCCATACCAATTTATCGAATTAAAAAAAAACATACCTCTTCATCCAGTAAGGGTTTTGGCACTCCGGCAATGGCAGAAGGAATGTATCTTCCCGTATCTGCCGTGGGTGCATCGAGTAGATTTGGCACTGGAGCACCCACAAACACAGCACTGAGAAAAAAGACGATCCCGACGTTGATAAATGTCATGATGCTGACTAGAAATTCACGAATGTTCAATGTTCTCTGGGACGGACGATGCAAGTGTTAGGCTTTTGAAAAATCTTCTTATATTTATATCTCAAACCGATTCGCGTTTGCCATTTTACGTCACGGTCACGGTTTTGCGGGACCGGACAAAGCATGTTTGAAAGCATCTTTATTGCTGGTTTATTCATAATTCAATATTTTAGTCATACATCATAGCATTTAATTTGAAGAGAGTCGAGAATGCGGGTGAAAATAGACGAATTCAACTCTTTTTGTTTTCTTCCTTATCGAGATGTTCAGCCTTGGACTGGTTCGTCTCCCGTCGTAGTCAATCAAACACCTCTTTGGGTATTTTTGTTTCTTGTTCGGGGGTGAGATTTGAACTCATGATTTTGGTGTGAGAGGTATGAATCGCAAATCAGCAGTAAACCACTACACCGATCCCAATTCAACTCTTCTAAACCAAGACTATTTATTCCAAAGAAATTACACGGATTTTGTTATTGCAAAACGTATCCGTTTTAGTCCATGGTAAATAACCATGTTACATAGTAGATTCCGAATTAGTTCATATTGAATCGGTCCATTTACTGTTCTGCAAGCTCGAGTTTAGTAATTTCTCCTGAGTTTTTGTTCCTTGAAGGGATCATGGAAAGTACAGATATACCGCTGACTAAAAGTTAATTGGTACACCCCTCGCGCACCGCTAGCACGCCTCTAGTGTTGCGAATCGAAAATCTTTGACAGAGGTTTGTTTACACTTCTATAGGAAACAACAGTTGCAAGTTTGATCAAAGTAGTTCAGAAATAACGTCAAATGGAACTCGAAGGAAGAAAAAAAATAATGTGCAAAAACACCTGGAAAATGCGAAGTGGCCCGGTTCCAAGCTGGCTAAAGTACTGAAGATGCCGAAAACAACAGATTGTCGAGTACTCCAAACCCACAAGGAAACACTGAGTGTGGAATGTAATCAGTGGACCTACGAAAAAACTGGAACTAGGGATCGTCAGCTGCGCTGCAAGGTGTTGAGTTGCGTTAAAGCCAACCCTGGTCTTTCGATCCGAGATATGGCCAGAAGGTACAACGCCAACATTCAAACGGTGCGTGATGTATGGGTGTCTTTTAGAAAATTGTCTTAACTTTCGTAAAAAAAAAATGTAAAAACTGTGAAATCAATTCTTACACGCTAAACAAAATATTTTTAAATTTAAAGTCAATCTGCAAAAAAATGGCTATCTTGGAATTGGACGAAATTTTTTTTTTAATAAAGGCAATAAATTGCCTAAAAGATCACCATACAGTGCAAGATGTGCACTTTTAAGGAAAATAAAAGTTTTTCTTACAACACATTTTTCATGGCCTATTTTTACCGTGTATCGCGCCAACTCGTCTTATAATTTGGTCCTCAAACCTCACAGAGGCCAATTAAATTTAATTAAAATGACAATTTGGATTTTTAAGGGTCTACGAATGTCTGAAAAATCAAGGCTACCATTTGGAAAGGGCTTATTTTTAAATTATTAATTTTTTAAACTTAAGTGATAATACAATTATATCAGGTGGTTGATCCTGTTTATTACCAAAACTTCAAAGTATATTACAAGAAGACCAATAAATTGGAAAACAAAAGCTTTAACATAATATCTGAAGTATTGACCCATGACTCAATAACAGTTCAGTTGTTTATATCAAAATTGCTAGATTTCATTAAACAAAATTCAATATATTGCTCAAAAATAATTTTCATGTCAGATGGAGCAGCGGCCCATTATAAGAATAAAAAGAACTTTGCCAGTTTGTGCAATTTCAAGTCCAAGTATGGATTGGAAGCAGAATGGCACTTCGTTGCAATGTTTCAATGTAGGACTATTTGATGCTATTGTTGGTACTCTCAAGCGAATGGCAAAGAGAGCATGCCTTTCTCAAGATTATGGAAACACAATCAAAACTCCCCGAGAACTATATGACTGGGTAGTTGAACAGTCAAATAAAATTATTGCAAAACTGAATTTCTGCTTCATATCAGCTGAACAGTATGCAAAATTGTCAGAAGAACTTGAGGAGTAATAAAGCCACGTTACCCAGTACAAGGGTCATTGCTTTGTACCTTTTTCAAAAAATCAAATTTCACCTAAAAAGGTTTTCTGATTCATAGGATAATTCAAAGAAATTTACTTTGTATGTGAAATATTTATAAATTAAATATATGAAGCTACGTTAATTACTAATACGTAAAAATGTACATATAAAATGTTATATGTACATATAAAACATATATGTTGTTTTAAAAAAATCGATCAAAAAACTTAAGTCCTTTTCAAGTGGCAGTCTGATAATTAAAAAAAATAAAGATTGTATAGATGTTCGAGAAAAGACAAAGCCTACCCACCCAGAAAGATTGATTGGAGAGAGAGTGGGGCCAAAACAAAAAGAATTGGCCTGAAAATTGTCCAAGTTAACCTTTCCCCCCAATAGGCCAACCGCCAACCGGTTTGGAGTTGGAAACCGCCAAAGAAAACCAATTTTTTCCCAAAGAATTGAACCCGACGAGTTCCGAAGATCTACCACTCATAAAATACTACGCAATATCATCGAAGCAACGACGACGACGAGGCGGGAGAACAAAAAACAACCACCAAAAGAGGGAAAAAAAAAAGAAAAAAGCCGATGACGCCATGACTGTTACCATGGGAGGAGAGAAGGTGCCCACCAAGAGGAGGATGGGAGAATTCTTTCGCACAGGAGAAAAAGGAAAAGTTAATATAAAAGTACTGTAAAGCTACCAATGTTGATAAAACTACATTCAAAACTGTTTTGCCTACCAACACCTCCTCTATGCTTCTTTAAAGCCGAAATTTGTACAAAATGGCCCACTCTATAGACGGTTGTGAAAACAAGTTAATAAAACCTTTATAAGAACACAAAGATTTTGAAAATATTCTAGAGAAAGATGTTATAACCACTTGAGAACCTTCATAAAACCTATTGGCTGCCATGTAGGCCAGAATGTGGCCAAATGGCCACAGTTGTCAAACTTCACTGTGAAATCGAGGTTGTTTTTTTTTTGTTATTCTGCTTTGTTCGATTCTCTGCTTTTCCGATTTATTTAGCAGTAAAAAAAAGGTCTTGAGTTGCGGGAAATTTCGTTTGATATCAAACATATCCAAAACAAATTGTGTTTTCCATAGCGTATTATGCTCGAAATTATATGCGCATTTATTTTTTTGGTGAATATTGGCACGATAAGAGCCGAAAATTAATGCGCCTCGGAAATTATGCGAATTTACAACAACATAAACCAAATTAAAAACAAATATATTCGATAAATAGCATGAGCATGAGCATGATTGACCGCCCACGGATGCAATTCCGTTATTGCCAGATCAGCTGTATTTGCACAAAGAACCAACAGATGATGTTTGGGACTAACATACATCTTCAATGTGTAAAAACTGGTGACCCATTATAAAGCAATACCGGCGCCGGCCGTGCCCGAATGCTGGTCAAGTAGGGAATGGGAAGGAACGTGTTGACATGATACTCGCTTTGAAGGAAGCCGAGAAATCCTCTGCACTTCCACGAGAAATCACTGGGATGTTGGATAGTTGGGGAAAGGTTAGCAGCAGGGTTCGTTTTGGTTAACGATACGCTGAAAGTATGTAGCACTATCCGCCAAAAGCAATGGACCGCTCCAATGTGACTGAAAAGAGACAAGCATAACGAAAAACAAAACAAAACAAAATAGACAAAATAAAATAAAACAGGATATTAGATATTGTCTTCAAAATATGGTAGAAATAAATTATTTGTTGCTTTGCAAACCAGCTCTCCTCGATGTCCTAGATGGCCAAGTCCTGCTGGACCCGCAGCTGCTGCCGTCGGCACTCGTCCACATCAACCCGGCCGTCGCCGACGTGTCGGAAACCTTCCGGTAGTAACATGATATCTGTGTCTAATACACTCTTCTTGCACCGATTAATTTACAAACTAAGCCTGCACACCGAATCAAAATTCACTTTGGCACGGTTGTAGTTTTTCCTCTAAAATCTAGTTCTAGATATTGGCACTTGGTTGCAGGAAACAGAATCAATAAGAAAAATAAACTCGCTTATGACCTCTAACTTTACACGGTTGCTAAACAATACACAATATCTTCCCAAAAAAACCCCGAACGGCGACACTTTGGACCCAGCCTTTTTTAGGGAAAAAACCCCAAACACAAAAGCGCCAATTAGTTTGTTCCGTTTTTTTTTTTGAATGAATCGCGAGCACGGCTGCAACCCGCGACACGCTACACTCTTCTAACTTCAGCTCACCGGAACCAATTGCACACGCACACTAGTAATCCGCGACGCAAAAAAGCGACCCGCGCAGGGGGGTGCTCGGCCCCCAAGTTTTGTTATAAAAAATTTTTTTTTTTTTTTTTTTTTTTTGTGTGCAACACAAACGCCCCCACACACACACACGAAAAACCCTATCTTTACGTTTTGATGAATCGCATCTAGGGTGGGCGAATAAAAAAGAAAAAACCAATCCCCAAACTCACACCAACACCACTGCGCTTCTCCCAAAAAAAGCAAAACCGCGAGCGAAAGACAGAGAGAGAGCTATCAGTTCAGCGCGACAGGGAGAGGTTGAATGAAAAAAATTTCAGCAAGAAAACTCCTCTTCACTGCCAAAGGAGGCTGAGAACCAAGCAAAAAAATATTTTTTCACCACTTTTCCAAACTTTTTAGCGACGGAAAATATCACTTCCACAACGTACACGATTTCTGCTAGCCTCTACTTCATTCATACGCTATTCGATCGGAAAAAATCACAAATTCGTTGCATTCTAATTTGAAATGCCACTAGTATGAGTAGGTTAATGTTGTGCCTCAAAATGACCTACTTTTGCCCCCATACTAATCGGAATATGTTGAAACTTTGGTTTTCCCTATTAGGGTCTTCAAAAACGGGTAGCAAATTGTTCAAAATTGTATTTTTCTTTTCTTTACATTAAGTTTTATTCCACATTTAGTACTGCAAAAGTGACCTTCTTATTTCCAGACTATGCTACCCAAAGCTAGTATATAACAGGGAACGAAGCGAATGTTAGACATTAGGTCTCTTTTAGTGGTTTAATCAACTTTGCCTTTCCTTCGTCACCATGACCATTACGGAAGACAAAGTAAGGCTGGAGAACCATTACTTGCTAGAACCAATCTAGCTACTGAGATGAAATTTCTGACCACTGAAATACTCAAGGATCGAAAACGCTATCCGTGACAACTAGAATATCAACATCATCCCACGTATCTTGCAGTCGGTCGTTTGCAGCGACGAGAAATTGAATAAATTACTATCCAGAGTGATCACAGCACATAATGGTGCCCTGCCCATGAAATCTGGAAAGAGATATTAATTTCTAATGCGTATCTTGCCAACCTTGTCCTTGTTCTTTTTAGGACGATAATTTCAAATGTACAACTAAACAATGTGTTAGACTCACATATGCATGACCGAACTTGAACTGCCATTGCATATTCAGCTATGCATATTCTGGTTTGACCCATTCAGGCGAAAATGGTAAATTGTCTGTTTGCCTGAAAATTGCCAAAAACCCGCCCGGAATCCACTCCCCAATTATTAAATAACATTCAAATCTTGAAATAGCTACAAACTATTTAAAAATAAGGAATGGTTTTAATGTGTTCATCATAGCATGCTGTGCTTTTGACTGTCATCTTTCGTTTGATTACTTGTTTGCACGATTTAAATTTTTCGTTTTCAAAATGTCGCGCATTGAAAAAGACGTGAAAGTTAAGGTTTTGGACACATGGCTACGTGAAAAGGGGTAACTATGCGACAATTGGCGCGAAGCGCTTTGGAATTCATCACGCGAGTGAAAAATCCATCATAACCAAGTTTGGGGAGCACTGTTCTTTGGACGAACTGCCAGGAAGAGGCAGAAAACCGGATCTTCCAACCCTAAACTGGATCAGAAAGTGGTAGCTCTAATTCGGAAGAAGAAATCAATGTCGATACGTGATTTGGCCAATAAAGCGGGAACCAGCGTCGGAATGATTCAGCGTATCAAGAAACGGAACAACCTGAAAACCTACCGGAAGCAGAAAATCGCCAAACAAAGTGCAGAGCAGGTGCAACGCGCAGCAGCAAGGGCCCGGAATTTGTATTCGCGAGTTTTGCAGTGACCTGATGCATGTATTTTAATGAACGACGCGACCTATGTCAAAGAGAACTTAAAAACCCTTCCAGGGCCATCATAGGGGAGGATGTAGGCGTTGCAGACAGGTCGATTCAAAAGGAGAAGTTTGGTCGAAAAGTGCTGGTATGGCAAACAATATGTCCCTGCGGTATGAAGTCTACCATTTTTTACACTACCGGAACAATCAATGCGGAAATCTATTGATCTGAGTGTCTGCAGAAGAGGTTGCTGCCTTTATATCAGAAGCATAGTACCCCTCCACTGTTTTGGCCGGATTTAATGTCGGCGCATTATGCCAAAGCAACTCACAATTGGCTCACGGAAAAGGGTATATATTTCGTTGAGAAAGATATCAATACGCCAAATAGCCCTCAGCTTCGGCCCATCGAATGCTATTGGGCGATTGTGAAGAGGGTCGAAGGCGTCCAAAATATGTGATGAAACACTTGTCCGGAACGTGATGAATAGTGTTAGATCAAAAATTCACGAATGATTAATATTAATTTCATCCGATCTTCACAATGTTCAAGTTCCATCCCGTACAATAAAGAATCATTCATTGGTTTGAATAAAACATCATTTTTTTTTATAAGATTTGAAAGAAAAATATATGGATAACTTATTTTTGAGACAGTCCTTAGGTTGGCTAGAACTTGTATAAAGCATGATTTGAGACGTTTCATGAGGCAAACAATATATCTATGTTAAACCGTCAATTTGCTGAATAAGGTTTGAGGCGAAAAGTTTCGTACACTTCCATACTTTAATTTTTCAGCTGGTTCGACTCATGTGATTTGCTCACAAGTTATTGAATTCTCTTAGGAAGAAACACTGAAGTTTTGTACATAATCTTAACTCCTCCAAACATCCACATGTATGGCCTATATGATTTTTGACGTAGACTTCCCGAGCAAGAGACAACAACATATGAATACCAAATTTTGATCTTGATAACTAGCCTTGGTATTAAAGAGGCCAGATTAAGAGGTAAAATACCTAAGCAAAATACCTAAGAATTGCAAGCAAAACATCTCTTGACGAACAAAACTTGGGAATACCTGAGAGGTACTATTTTGGTATTGTCTTACCTCAATTTTCTATGCGCATAACATTGTGGGACCAATTTTTGTGGTATTATCCTCAGGTATTTTACCTCTTAATCTGGGCTCTTAAATACCAAGGCCAGTCAAAACCCCCCGCATGCCAAATTGGGTTCCATTTGCTTGATTTGTTCTCGAGGTATGCAAAAAATTGTGTTTCATTTGTATGCGAGCCCCCCTTTCAGAAAAGGGATGGATCTCAGGTCACCTTAGAAACATAGTTTGCCTTCAAAAACCTCCACCTGCCAAATTTGGTTCCATTTGCTTGATAAGTTCTCGAGTTATGCAGAAATTTGTGTTTAATTTGTATGGGAACCCCCATTTCAGAAACATTTGAAACATTTCTTGCCTTCAAAAACATCCACATGCCAAATTTGGTTCCAGTTGCTTGATTCGTTCTCGAGTTATGCAGAAATTTGTGTTCAGCCCCAAAAACCCCTGCATACAAATTTTCCCACCGATCGGCTCTGTAGTTTCCGAGTCTATAAGGGTCAGACAGACGAAAATTTATTCAGATGTATAGAAATCCTGCCTCCAAAAACCCCCACATGCCAAATGTGGTTTCATTTGCTAGAATAGTTCTCGAGTTATGCAGAAATTTAATTTGTATGAGAGCCCACCCCCCCCACCCACAAATTTTGGCCACTCACTTCGAGAACCCAAACGCTTCTCATCGATGGATCGGAAAACAGCTCGGAATCGCACATTCAATCGTATCTCATGTGATCAAAACGTTCAAGGACCGTAAGACAACCAAGCGGAAAAATGGAAGTGGCAAAAAACCTGGCACATCAAAACCGGAGAAGGCCAGGATGGTATTGAACCAATTTAAACGTTATCCCAACATTTCGATCAGGGATGTTGCGAAAAAGGCGAAAGTTTCAGTTTGTTTTGTGCAGAAAACAATGAAACGTTCTGGATTACATGTGTACAAGGTCCAGAAGGCACCGAACCGGAGCGATAAACAGAACTCGGTGGCCAAAACTCGTGCAAGAAAACTGTACAGGGAGTGGCTCATAAAACCGTTCTGCATTGTGATGGACGATGAGACCTACATTAATGCCGACACCAAACAAATGCCAGGACAGGAACACTACGTCGCCACCTCTAAGTTGGCCGTTCCGGAGAGTGTACGGAAGAAGAAACTGTCGAAATTCTCCAAAAAATTCCTTGTCTGGCAAGCGATCTGCGGATGTGGCAAAATGAGTCAGCCCTTCATCACCTCTGGGACCGTCAACGGACAAATCTGCAAGGACGAATGCCTCCAAAAACGACTTCTGCCCTTCTTGAGATCTCACGATGGCCCGACACTGTTTTGGCCGGATTTGGCATCTTGCCACTATGCCCGGCCCGTCTTAGACTGGTACAAAGATAATAATGTAGTTTTTGTACCAAAAGACGTTAACCCTCCAAACACTCCGGAACTTCGCCCAATTGAAAAATTTTGGGCAATCATGAAGGCAAAGCTCGTTAAAACTCCAAAACTGATAGAAAATGAACTTGAACTAAAGAAAGTGTGGTTAAAAGTAAGTAAGCAAGTCGGTCATTGCCCAAAATTTGATGAAAGGGGTCAAGGCAAAGGTGCGGGCATTTGGGTTGGGATAAGAGGTTCAATAAACCAATAATGTCAAAACTTAACCATTTAGTAGTAATTTATTTCCAGAAAGTTTGAAAAGAATCGGGCTCAAGGAAAATTTTTGGTGACCTATTTTGTGTGTCCAAATTTCATCGAATACAGTCTTTAAGATAATAAGTCCTAAAACGGCATTTCAATACAGCATTTTACGAGTTCATAAACTCGAGTAAAGGAATTTGAGAAACAAGGTTTTAAGATCGTTGTAAACAAGCTGTGTAGGTTCTCATAAAGCTGACTTAAATATGAAACCTATTGGCACCTCTTGGTGCCATAATAAAACCAAATTGATTTCAAATGGCTTTCATAAAACTTTAATAAAATCAATAAAGCAGGATGGTGTTAGCAATGTTACTTGGGAAGTGACTAAGAAAATATTTTTTGCAATATTTTTTTTTGTAATGAGTGATGTCCAGTAAAACTGGCAATTCTGTTTGTTTTCAAATTTTTCCCGTTCATATACCCATGAACTCTAAGTCTGTATAAGTTTTCATCTTCAATCTGACATCCTTTGGCCCAACCTGTACGATAATGGATAAAAATCCCCCAATGTCTTCTTTTTATGAAAAAAATTTGAAGTTCATCCGCCAAGAACTTCAAATTTTGTTCATAAAACTCTGCTGGAAGTGGAAAACAACTGTATTGAGTGATTTTAGGTTCTGATTTTTGCGCTTCCGACAGCTTCCATCGGGATCTTTTGGTCTTTTACATACTATAATTTTTATGTTTGTATTCTCCGTGCGTGGAGTGTAGATGATGTAGAAGGGATGTTCGCTCATCACCATGAGGCCCCATGAGTGGACAGTAATGTTTGCTAGAACTGAAAGATATGAAGGGAAAGATTGTAAGAGTCGAAAGATGTCGGAGGCTGTTCAAGGTGATTGGGAAATTCTGTTTTTGGATGAAAAAATGTTCCTGCTACAGGATCACTACAACCAGTATAATGATCGGGTGTAAGCAGCACATCTTTGTGATATTATTTATTATTATGATAAACTAGCTGTTCAAAGATTCCAGTATATTTCAAGGGTGATGGTTTGGAGCTGTTTCTCCAAAACTTTGAAAGTTCCACTGCTGTTCATTAAACCTGGTCTTTAAATCAACAGTAATATTCCATCGATAATATTTTGAAGAACCATTTGCTTCCCTTCGTCAAGAAACACTACATCATGCGCCATACTGCTTCCAACAAGACTCTGCACCGTTCCAACAGGCGAAAGGAACACAGGCTTGGTGTGAGGACAATTTTCCGGATTTTATTCTGTCGAAAGAATGGCCTGCCCTTCCACCTGATTTAAATCCTCTCGACTTCTATGCGTGGGGCTACATGCTGGGCAAACTGGGGAATAATAAAGGACTAACCGTGGAAACTTGTAAGAAATCATTGGTGAAAATATGGAATGACATGCCTCAAGATATCGTGAGCTGTGACGCATTCCAACAACGCATGCGGTTGGCAATCAAGGCAAAGGGAGAAAGATTTGAACTGAACTAAATTAAGACAAATGTTAAAGATATACGAAACAAGAAATGCATTGAAAAATACAATTCACGTAAGCTTTTAATTTTTATGACCAAATACTTCACTGACTTGAATTTCCACTCACCCTGTACTTAGGGTGGTCCAATTTTTAAAATAGATGCAAGCGTAGTTTGGCTAAACTTTGATTGCCATTTCAGATCAATTTTTCGTTTTCCTAACATTTGATATGGATAATAACATCAACATCTGAACTAAACATAAATGCACTTGGGTTTTTGTCAGGCTAGTTCCTGGTCCATTCCTCCTGATCCATTGTGCCTTTATTATGTCATTTTTATATTGCTTTGCAAGAAAAAATATGAAACAAAATTAATGACGTCGTTCGTAAAATCCAATAAAAAGTGCAGCGAAGTAAAAATTTAGTTGTCACGAAATCATTCTAAGGGATGAGCTTCGTATCATCACAAATTGGAAGGGACATTGTAGAATTAAATAATAATGATCATATATGAATTCTATTAATATTCACCATAAGCAAATCGATATTCTTCCATCACATCTTTGTTCGAGCTTGAAAGCAACCGAAAAAACATATTTAAAAAAAACTGTTGTTTTACGTAGCTGAAAAAAAGCAAAAGTTTCCACCAAAAAATCCTAATCATTTGATGGGAGCATTTGGTAGAAGGCTGGTTCTTTTCGGAAAACCCCTTTCAGAGGGGTGCTGTCAAAAATG
The DNA here is from genome assembly GCA_024533555.2 of Aedes koreicus. Classification (NCBI taxonomy): domain Eukaryota; kingdom Metazoa; phylum Arthropoda; class Insecta; order Diptera; family Culicidae; genus Aedes; species Aedes koreicus. The sequence goes on along the minus strand of JAHHFK020003143.1, from coordinate 104,602 downwards.
GGATGTCCCATAGTTGGCAATGCGATACGCTTTTGACACATTGGGTTTCCCAGATTTTAACAAACTTGACACCATCTGAAATTGCCGTTCGATGCATTCTAGACGGCATGGAACCACGTTCATAGCATAATCAATCCTTGTCGTTTATGGAGCCATCTTGACAGGTCGAAAACCGGACTTTCTTTTATTCTACTCTGCATTAACCCATCACCGCTTGGTTGGGGACAAACACATTTATATTCTATGTTTTTTTTTTGTAGAACACCTCCGATAATTTTATACATCACTTTGTTTTTTTCATACTCGCTTAAACCTAATGAATGGTCTCGTTCTCTTTGGATTTGCATTTTGCACTGGGTTATGCCCGCGCGTGAATGCATTCGTTTGTTCGTCTGCTAGTTGGCTTACGCTTAAATGTTGACACAGTTATGTGTGGGTTACTTGGTATAAAACACTGGTAATTTCATTCGTTTCAACACTCTTATAATCATGCTTGAATGTCTATTTGTCATCGTTCGGTTTATTATCTGTCATTCTTTTCATCTCTGCTACAAGAAAGAAAAAACTATAGCGGCAATGGCGCATTTTGCTTACAAGCTATATAAAAATAGAAAAAGTTTTTTTCTTTATGCACTATTCACTCGTTCTCCATTCTCTGGCTTTAATAGGTTTTGTAACTCGTTTTTTTTTTTCAATCAGAAAACACCGTATTCTAAGATTATTTTGGTTTGTATAAAATTGGAAATGTATAAAATTCGAAATGTTGGAGGTCCTAAAGAAAAGGGGTAACTTTAGCACTGTTGATTCCGAAACGTTGTGCTTGGGTAGTCTGATTTGGATGTTCATCTAAACACAGCTAATAAATAGTTATATTTTAACTAATTCGAATTCGAATATTGAAATACTAGAGCGATAAAAAAATTAAATAAAAACAATAAAAACTACACAACTAACTTAACCTACGAGTCGCCTTAGAAGCTTACAGCTAACTGATATAGCAATTGGTCATATAAATACCGAGTGGATTTGTGTAAATTATTGTTCAGCTCATGTACGGTTAATAACTGATGTTGGTATGTTTTGTATTTGGATGGTTAAAATTAACCATTTTGCTCCATACAGCACCATCGACTTCTCTTTTCGTGATAGTTATTTAACGAATTGATTTCTATGGAAAACCCCACGTGCAGGGCTGGCAAATGCCATTTTCAATGAAAAATGACCAACGATTTTTACCGAATTACGTCTGAAAATCTCATCGGGCGAGAAAGCGATGACGATTTTCTTCTAAATCTCATCGATTTTTTCGTCATGACAGCACGTGATAGTGTTTTGGTCATCGCTATTACCAGCACATTTATTGATATAATTGTAAGTTTCATTACAAAACTTCAAATAAAATTTCCACTCTACGATTACGTATTATTATTTGGATAATTTCAAGTAAGATAATTAGAAATGTGTGAAACAAAATCGTATGTGAAAAAATCTCATGACTTAGTCTCGTGACAGTGAGATGGTCTGTTTTTTCATCGTCACATGATGGCCGTGAGACTTACCAGCTCTGCCAACGAGTCTTCAAAAGTGCGTGTCAAGAATTTCAAATATTCTGTACCCATCAGTTCTATGGTTATAGAGGATCCGAGTACAGGCTAACTATATTTATGATAGCAATTCGAAAACTAGTTTTGATATCAATATCAAATTAATATCAAAATCTGATTTCACTCTACCATTGTGGAATTTTGGTATAATCTTCCGATCACTTTCTCTAGAGAAAAGTAGTTTTGTTTTCGTTGTATTGATAGAACATCAAGTGGCATACTCAATTTGGTATCAACAAGATAAAATGTACAGCAAATTGACTTTTCAATTTGCTCTCACTATTAGTAGGATTAGTTTTACACTTGATGTCACAGGAGTACATGTTTACTATCAATTGTGATCTTTTAGCCGTTAAAACGACCAAAATGACAGCAACATGAGTAATCATTATCACCAACATCACACATCACATTTAGTTTTCTATTTGATCTCAGACTCTACTCGGGAATCTACATAGACAACAAACACAACTGTTTGCTACTGTTTGAGGTTATCTTGTTTAGTTGACCGTTCGCGTCTTTACTGAGGCCTCCTGAAAACCCGTCGGTTGAGCATCTGTGGGTCGCAATATCCACACAACGCGGTACCCTTTTAATTTGCGCGATATATGTTCCTCCCGATCGCGTTCATGACACCAGCCTAATCGACAAACCCGTGATTTATCTTGTTTGGATCATCTCTCAAATGAGAGCTGCGTCACTTTGGTCGATTTAAATCTCAGAACCATATCGGGGATAAGCGATACTAACGGGTTTAGCTTGAACAACCGTTTACTTGATCTGTGAAGAATAGGGACGGAGCTGTTCCATTCTCCAATCGTCAAAAATTGCAGGTATCATCCATCTCTTATCGTTAAGCTGGAGTTCAACCCTGTGCAAAGCTTCTAAGACTACGCCGAAAACATCTACAACGACTTCAATAAAGCTGACTTCGAAGGAATGGACATCTTTCTTGCAGAAGTGGACTGCAATGAGACGCTCGGTAACGGGGCTGTAAACGTCGCTGCTTCAACTATGTGCGGCGTTTTGCTGTGCTCTGTTGACCAGCTTGTGCCGAAATAAAAATCAACCGTTCGCCAGCCAAACCCTTCGGAATTGGTCGAATTCCGAACTCAAACACTTGAAACGACGGAAAATACATTTGCCCATAGAAAATATCATACAGATTGTACTACGTCTCAACGACTGCATGTATAATGCCCATCAGAATCAGCTGCAGGGTAGTCTCAAGGCGAATCCCAAGAATTTCTGGCGCCAGGTAAACGGGCAACGGACAGAAACGGGATGGCCTTCTAGTATGGCGGACGGCCTTTCAGATGTCAACTCAATCGAAGCTATAGCCGATTTAAGTCACACGCAATTCAGGCAGTGTGAAATTCTTAATGAACAGTATATTGCATCTGCCACGAGTAACGTTCATCGTTTCTATTTGGAACTTTATTTTCCGTCGAAAGTGCCACAGTGGTTTTAGCCGGAAAACAGCTTAAATCGTCTACAGGAACTGGTCCTGATGGTATTTCCTCACTGATCCTGAAACGCTGCCTAAATACTCTTGCGACGCCTTCAGTCAGAATTTTGAATCCATCATTAACTTCAGGCGTTTTTCTGACTGTTGGAATCTTTCGTTTTCCGTATTCACAAAAAAAGGATGCAAACGAACTGTCGCTAATTACTGCGGATTGTACTGGAAAAACTGGTTCAGGACTGCTCGCATATCATTTCAAAGGATCAACACGGATGTATGCCCAAGCGATCAGCAACGAATAGTCTAATTGCCTTTACTTCGTTTATCATTCGTGAGATTGAACTTGGCCATCAAGTAGACGCCATAAAGATTGTACTCGAAAAAATGCAACACTTTCTTTTGGATATAACTTTTTATTGCATGGGAAAATATTGATGCAATTTTGGGTAAAATCAGAATGTAATCTAGTTTAAAGTGTAATGTTTACATGTGGAAAATTTCGTCACAATCTGTCAAGCGATTATCGAGATGGCTTCCAAGCCAGAAGTGCTGCGACAAAAAAATATTGGCGAGGTCTTGGAAAATCCAGGCCAGTCCCACAGGGGGTCGCGAAACAGTTGGAAATCGACAATTCGACCGTGTCCCGTGTGGTAAAGCGTTCAAGCAAACCCAGACGACCCAGCGTCGAGCTGGAGGCGGAAGAAAAGCGAAGACGACCTGCCCCGTGAACGCAAGGAACGTGGGGGACTACTTAAAGCGCAATCCGAACCATTCGATTCGGGACGTGGCCAAGAAGGTCAATTCTTCCGTCTGTATCGTCCAGCAGACAATGAAGCGGGCCGAACTTCGTGTTCTCAAGTTAATGAGGGCGCCTAACCGAACCGATAAACATAATACGGTGGCCAAATACCTAGCTGTACCGCGAGTGGTTGGTGCAGCCAAAATGCATCGTAATGGACGAAGAAACGTACATTAAAGCGGACGCCAAGCAGATCCCCGGCCTGAAGTTTTTTCGGCGAGAAGTCCCGCCTAGATGTTTCGGAGAAGTTTCGGAAGAAGAAGGTCGACAAATTTGCCAAGAAGTACTTGGTGTGGCAGGCGATCTGTGGGTGCGGCAAATTCAGCAAGCCGTACATAACGATTGATACCACCAACGGCCAAATATGTAAAGAACAATGCCTCCACAAACACCTGCTGCCCTTCCTCCGGTCCCACGATGGTGACACTCTGTTTTGGCCGGATCTGGCATCGTTCCATTACGCGAAACCGGTGATGGAGTGGTACGAAGCCAACGATGTTGTTTTTGTGCCGAAGGAGACACATCCCACAAACTCACCAGAACTTTGCTCAATAGAAAAATTCTGGGCGATCATGAAGGGAAAGCTTTGAAAGGTTTTCAAAGAGAGTTTGTTTCGAGATGTCGGAAGGTGCTTCTGTGGTTCAATATATCTGTCAAAACTACAATCGAAAATTTATGCTGATTGGAAACCATGGACATTTTTGATGTTTAATCCACGCAAACTTGTGCATCATCTGAATCACATCAGCTAATCTATTAACGGATGTTATTAACGGTCTTCGATTGAGAGGTATGGAGCAAAATACATAATTTAACCTACCTTATTGTTTAATATAATATCCTATTGAACACCAACGATATGCAAAGTGACTATTGTGGTCAACGTAGAAATAAATAATGCTGTTGAGCTAACAACTTAATGTGAGGTCGTTTGCTAGCTTAATGAAACCCTATTGTTATCTGTTCAGTTTTGTCTAAGTTTAGCTTTGCTGCAATTTCTTTTTTAACTATACGAGGCTATCTATTGAGGAACAGTCGCTACGGTACGTTGGCAAAATAAAGAAGGAAATTAAAGACTTTAAGGCCAGTATCGACTTAAAAAGTAAAAAGGTTACGGAATTTTGTTCAATATTACCAAGCGGAATTTTGACAATTGATCTGCATGGAACGAAATGTCACCTTCACTTACGGAATAATTGAGCGGGATATTTTTCCGAAAGTAAAAGTGACAGCTCCCATTAGTTTGCATGGAAACCTTACAAGTTCCATTTTTATTTTTCGTTCTTTTCAGGTGGATACTGCTGCAGAAATTTCTTTTCGATTCTTTACTTTTCCGTTTCAGTAAACGGAATATAACATGGGTTTGGGATAGAAAAAGAAATTTCTTTCGAACTCGATACCGACCTTTAGCCTTTAGGCTTAGAACGCCACACTTTGAAATGAATATATACTAAAATAAGTGACTTTTACATGAAAATCACATAGAAAAAGAAATTCTACTTGACTAATAATTTACATTTCTCTGAACACATAAGATTCACTTGATTTTGCAAAGCATTTTCCACTTCCTGAAACACATGAAAGTTAAGTAAATATCTAGTGGATATTTTGCAATTTTCGCTGGGGTATCAATATATTTCAAATGTACACTATACACGGACAGAAATGATGCATGATTGATATAACTTTTGCCATAGTTATCCCAAGCTTCGAAAATATTCTTGACATAGTTAATTTAAATGGTTGTTTGAAAATGATTTGATGTTTACATCAAATATATATTTCATTTGAATCAACGTTATTGAACATCAACCATTAAATGCTTAAATCAAGCATACATGTCATTATTTGAATCCGTGTTTATCGTTGAATCACTCATACTGGAAGGTTAAATAGGGCATATAGCAGCTCTACTGAGCCTCGTGGCTGCCATCCGCACTCAACGACAAAGCGAAGGAAAAAAAATATCATGGCGGCGGCAGATCACTCGGTTGACTTGGACGACGACCTGGTTGAAGAGTTTTATGTTGACGAAGAAGTGGTAGAATTATTGAAATCTTTTGGATTATCCGCGGCGAGCATCGAAGAGTTTGTAGGTATGTAAGCAAATTGTAACTATTCTTTAAAGTAGTTTTAATGAAAATTTTGATTTCAGCTAACGGGTACGACATTGATGCGCTACAATTAATCGAGCGTGAAGAAGTCGAAGCGCTTCTTCCTCCACCGCGACTAGCAGACCGAACCAATTTGAAATTTGCTGCCCACTCCTAGGGTCGCATGTTTATAAGAATGATATTTTCAATTTTCAAACATTGTTATATGTTGTTTAATTTCGTAATATCCAAAGAATATGTGCTAATTGAGTAAACGTTCCTATAATGGTGGTATTTTAGTGCAAAATGTTCCAATTAGAACATATTGCACTAAAATACCAGCATTATAGGAACTTTTATCGTAAATTTAACGATTTTTTTGATTTTTGGAGCCAACCATAACATCATTTGAACGAATCTCTGTGTATGCTTAAACCAACCATCCGATACCATTAGTTCAACCCTCAAAATAAGGTCAAATTAAACATAAACACTATTGAATTTATCATGAGACTCGGAGAGCTGTCAAATCATCAACAATGAATATTGTTGATGTTAGCATAATATGGTTGATTCAACCCTATTTCATGCTCTAATTAGATCATCAATTCTGTTTAATTGAAGCTTCTATTATTCTTCGATCTATTGTATTATGCGTGAAACAATCTCAAAAAATTATTATATAAAAGTCAATGCACAAATATGCTTGATCGGGACCGGAATATTATTGATATGACTTTATTTTTTTCTCCGTGTATGAAAGCGACATCATTTTGCTAGAATTTGTCTCAGCTAAAATTTACTTCTCATGGGGGCCAAAACATAGCATACTTCATTCGCTTAGCTTAGTAAGTCCGTTATATCCCGCGTTCCGTTATTTTGGAAGTTTTGTTTGCAGTTCGATTCTTTGAAGTTGACCTTTTTTCTCGAAATAAATTCACTTCTGCCGTGTAGTGAAAGTCAGTCAAATTTTTTCAAATCGATTTTTGTTGACAAATTAATAAGCCAATTTACGCTTCATCTTCGCGTGAGGTCACGCAAACAAGCAGTCCAAATGTTAACATCCACTGCTACAGTGCGTTGCATTCGTTTAGCCGCACTATGAAAATGTTTCCATTCCGATTTTGTTCCAGAGCAAGAAATATGACAATTTATGCATGTAGTAGTGGCACCTGGTAGTATGCTCACACACTACCTGCAATTGCTTTCTAGCGTTGTTGACAATGCTAGAAACACTGCATTTGTTTGTGGTATTTCCTGCCTTTGATGCGCTGCAAACGTTTAGACGCAGAGAGTGTTCATCGCTATTTTTAACAAAACGAAATTGATTAATAACAAGTTGATGCTGCATCTTTGTCAAAGTAAGTAAAACTTTGTGATCTGCTTAATTTTCGTGATTTTTGTTTTCTCTCGGAATGGGAAAACGACTGACAGAGGTAGAAAAAGGCTAAATCAAGGTTCTTGTGGCAAATAGAATTTCAATCGGACGGATCGCCAGGCAAATGAAGAGATCAGAAAAGGAGGTGCGGTATTATTTGAAACCCTAAAAAATACGGCATCAAGCGCCGTGCCAAAGGAAATTCTAAATTGACAACCAGGCAAAAGGTACAAATTCAGCATGAATCAACCAAAAATCGCTTGACCTGTCGGCAGATAACCAGCAATCTTGATCCCTCTGTCACAAAAGCACCGTTAGCCGCGTACTCAGTGCATCTCCAAACATTAAATGGACAAAACCCAAGCTGACGCCCATGACCAAAGCAAACCGATTAAAGTTTGCACTGGACTGATGAATGGTGCCAAGTAATATTTTCCGATGAGAAAAAGTGTAATTTGGATGGACCTTATTGCTACAGCTACTACTGGCACGATCTGAGAGACAACAATAAACAAACACGATCCAAGAGAAACTTTGGAGGAGGAACGGTAATGGTTTAGCGTGCATTTAGCTATGATTCTAAGCTACCGATATGCTGGATCTCAACGAAAATGAACTCAAGCAGTCACTGTGAGCCCCTAGAAGATGATTTGTTTCGGCATTTGGAGGAGCACTTGGAAGATTCGGCTACTTTTTAGCAGGATAATGCGTCAATCCATATATCACACCAAACAAAACATGGTTTGTGGACAATGACATCACTGATCTTGAATGGCCTGCTTGTAGTCCGGATTGTAACGTCATTGAGAATTTGTGGGGCATTTTGGCTTCGAAGGTTTATGCAAATGGAAAACAATTCAACACCGTGAAGGACTTGAAAGTATGCATCAAGGAGGGCTAGGAGCAAATTGACTCTCAAACCATCAAACAACTTGTATACTCGATGCATCAAGGAGGAGCGACCAAGTACTAAAGTTTCAAGTTTTCTAGAAAATCTCATTTTTCTTAACTTGTTTTACAGTGCGGCAACACCATATTTTTGTTTTTTGACAACTAAGGTACATAAAAGGAACTATTTTTGAAGAAAATTTGTTGATTGTTTTGAGGATATGAATAAATCATAGTAGAATAATCCATTCTTTGTTTCTTTTCTTGAAAAAATACCAAAAAATTTAGGTGTGGCAAAATGAATGCAACGAATTGTACATCGTCTGCGGTCATCCGACATCGCTGACTGACTGCACACGAAGACGATCGAATTTACCCGCGCCCGCACCGCACCGCTCTTCGCCTAGAAGTGCGACGTCAACCCATATTTTGCGTCAGCAGCAGCAGTAGCAGCAGATCAGTAATGTTAGTTAATTTTTTTTTCTCTATCTCATCCGAAAAGTAGTAATTTCCCTGGTCGTGACTGAGATCACAGAAGTAAGATTCAATAAACTTCGTGTTGTCGTCTCTAACCTGAATCAGGCGAATGAGATTGCTGTCTCCCAGCTTTTTACACTGGAATATAGAGTGTACATCCCAGCTCGTGATGTAGAGAATGAAGGAGTGGTCACCGGGGCGAGTGTGAGCCCTGAAATCTTGGAGAAGCAGGCGGTTGGCCGCTTTAAGAACCCTCTGCTTCCCCCAGTATAGATACTAGAAGTAGAAAGATGGGATAAACCTTACCCCCACAGACTCGTTTCAGGTGACCTTTTTTGTTTCTGCCCTTCCTCTCTACATCGAGTCATGATCTGCCAAAACTGCGAGCAGATGCGACAAACGGCCTCTCACTGCGACAATAAGGCGCGTTGCTGCACTTGTGAGGAGGAGCTTGAGGCTGGTGCCTGTGCAGACAACGCACTAAAATGTGTTTTCTGCTCTCTCGTCATGCTCGGCGTACTAACAACGCGGGATTGGAACGTTCTCTGAAGCAACGCTCAAGGCAGTTTTTCGCAGAAATGCTTAAGAGAGCCTCGTCATCACCCATTAATACAAATCCGTTTGCTCCTCTGTCAGATAACGAGTATAATTCTGACTTAGCTGAGGGGGAAACATCTTTCAGTTTTCCGGAAGGTGCTTCACGGAGGCGGAGACACATCCGACAACGGAAAGTTGCTGAACAGAAGCCCCAAATCAGCTAGCCTAATTCAGGGAAAGGTGGAAAAAAGGAAAATCCAAATTTTTTCGATGTGAAAACCAAAACCCCTGTTGCCCCGATTTTAAGAACAGAAACCCCCGTCTTCATCTGGGCCGTTCTCTTCAAGTACCTCAAATTTTCTGACCCTCTCAAAACCATTGTTCTGGCAATGCTTCCCACAGTGAAACCTTTTTAGAAACAATCGACAATAAAGTGGCCCCTCCTGCAGCAATTATTTCCTTCGATGACTAATTTTCAAAATGAGTTAGTGGGTTTGATCACTATTCTGCAGTGGAATTGTTGAAGTCTTATTCCTAAATCGAAATTTTTCAAATTTTTATCTAACAATACCGGTTGTAATAGATTTGATATTTCTGAAACATGGCTCTTCCGAAATCAATCTTCCGTTTCGTGATTTCAGTATTCCGTTTCATGATTTGAATATCATTCATCTTGATCGTGAACATTCCCGAGGAGGAGGAGTACTGTTGGGGATCAAAAAGTGCTACTCCTTCTATAGATTGAATATTCCTCAAATTCCAGGTTGAAGTTGTCGCATGTCAGGCTGTTATTAGAAATAAAAGCCTTTGTATTGTTTTTGTGTATATTCCTCCTAGAGCCTCAATTAATCGAAAATAACTTTCAGATATTTGTCCGGTTCTTCCTTCGCCACGGTTGATCATGGGAGATTTTAACTCCCATGGTACTGACTGGCTGGGGAGAACTGTACGAAGAGAGTAGTTTTTCTTTAATATATGACCTCTGTGGCAACTTAAAAATGGCAGTTCTTAACAATGGAGATGTAACACGTTGAGCTGGTCTATCGTCGATTGGCAGTAGATTAGACCTCACGTTTTGTTTGAATTCGTCATCGTTGAATTGCTCATGGAACGTGATTCAGGATACCCACGGTAGTGATCACTCGCCCATAAAAATTTCGGTTGCCACCGGGTTCAGTCCGTTTGAATCCATCAACGTCACGCAGGATCTTACCCGTAATATCGATTGGACCAAGTTCAGGACAGCGAATAGATGAAACCGTAGAAGGGCTTCCATCGCTGGAGGAATATAACTTCTTTTCCAGCCTGATCTTGGAGATCGCGCTTCAAACTCAAACTTGACTAGTAACTCGACGTAATTTCCCACTTACTTAGAACATTTTACAGTATTCGGTAATTTTTTACCGAACTTTCAACAGCTGAACATTCGGTAATCCGATTTAACGGATTTCTGTAAAATTTGACAAGTTCCGGTAATTGTTTTACCGGAATACTGTAAAATTTCACCAAAATCCGGTAAATCGGATTACCGAACGTTCAGCTGTTGAAAGTTCGGTAAAAAATTACCGAATTCTGTAACATTTTCTAAGTGTGCAGGAAACCTCCTTCTCCATAGAGGGATCAGCAATGCCCCGAGATTTACCGTAAAAAGTCCAACGCGTTTAAAGTTTGTGGAAAGATTGTGGCTTTTCATCATTAATTAATAACTGTTTGTACAACTTGCTGTCAGAGAAACATATCGTAAACAATGTTGATCAGCAGGCATGTGGTTCCATCACCATGATGGAGCCCCAGACACTGACTCCAGACACCAAGCCACGCCAAATTATACACCGAAGGCATCGTTTGATGAAGATCTGCAGCTTTTAAGTGTTCTCCGCCTCTTGCTGGCGTATAACAACGCTTCACGTTTGAATTGAAAATTCGAATTTTGGTTCGTTGACTTATCTGGTTTGATCTCCATACATTCCGTAGACTCGCAAAAGCAACCTTAGCCTTCTTGAATCGTGCAAACATATTGGAAACCATCGACTTTCTCAACTGTTTGCCCCGCTTCCGAAAATTCGAAAGGGTTGTTCGTGTTGACATCCAACGGTTTAGTTTTGTTGACATTGATGTGAGACCCGCCGCAGAGGAGCTTTCGGCGAGGCCGTTACTCTGCATATCAGAGCGCCGTTGAGCTGACAGAGCAACGTCATCAGCGAAGTCGAAGTCGTTGAGGTGCTCAATAGTGATAGGATGGTCTCGTCGAATACGATGAGCGAAAGTAGCGGTGATTGTTTCCTTGCCTTACATTGGTGACTTTTTGTTGGCCGCCGCGGTACCGGGGAGCGTTGTCACCTCGAATATCGAAATAAAACAGTACCTGTCCCGACGGTTATTTCTGTTCTCCAAAACATGGCTACAGGATGTCACTTACCTTGCTGAGCTAATAGCGAATTCGTTTTTGATTCAGCTTCAACCTGGATCGGGTATCAAGAGTGGTTCAGCTTGTTGTGTTTTAAATTTCGGTGTGTTTGTCTATATTTGTAACTCATATCGGGTCGACATTTTCACTGACAATTGTTTCGGGTATCGCAGGTTGGAACTGGTTCCAACCTAGGTTCAAAAACGAATTCTCTATAAGTTTGGCCACAAATTTAACTCAGTTTTGAGTCGTTTTCGACTCACATTCATTAAAATATGAGGCACACAAATTTGAGTACACGTAATTAGGATTGACACGTACACAAATCTACAACATGCATCTGATCGAAGTCGATGTTTACTCAATGTTTACTCCTTACCCAGATTATAATAACTCCATTTTTGACAAAAAGGAATCGAAAGAAAGACAAACTGCTCAAAACCTAGTTTCTTTGCAAAAAACATTGTATCGCAAGTATCGCGAAACATTGTATCGCTCCTAAAAGGACGCTAAAACAGCAAAACTTTTTTTTTCAATTCGTTTGTTTTGTAGGCTCAAATGTCTTTAGAAACAACTCAACAGAGCCGAAAAAATTATGTGTACCTACAATGAAATATTAAAGTATTGTAAATTCACTAGTTCTTTTTACTGGGTGATTGTGGTTTTCGTCCGTGCTTGCAACGTCTTTCGTTCCTGCGATATCCTATATTTGCTCTTCGATAAGTCGAAGCATCCAGAAACCCAAATGGATTATTTTTCTTAACTTCGGATCCGGACGTTGGTTCTTCGATCTCGGCCAGCGGGTTCGCCACGTCCATTTTGCATCTGTCTCCGTTTCATAGGCATTGCTGTCCGAAGATATTCTTTCCGCCAGTATACGGCATGCTATTGTTTTGTTTTCTGATTCTCCGCCATTTTGTTGTTTCTCTGGATCCTTCCGGGTCTTTTGCATGAGGCATGCATTTATCCGGTGTTCGTCTGTCTTGCCAAGGTAACATTTTTCCGTGTTACTGGCATAGAAGATATGCCCCTTAAGATAGTAGCGAGGTGGTGATTTCCTTCTTGACATCCATGTACATACCACGTACACACACCGCGTACTGTGTATGCGACGAAGCGAGGTTCAACCGGGAATTTCTACCGAATAACATACTATACTTTCCCGTATTTCCCCAGCATTAATCATACACGCGCACATATTGGACATATGTGCGAATACCGCTTGCGACATGTTATACTCCTGTTTGCTTTCCATTTGCATAATGGAAATCCTCTGAATTGAAAGTCAATGTTTGTAGCATCTTACGTATTTCCGCGAAATTCACAACCTCTCCTATGGTGGCGGAGTTTGCTCATTTACACTTCCGGTCCGCTTCCTAGCATTTTGCTATGAAGTACCTGTCGATCTGCCAAATTTTGGTAAACCGACTGCTTAGAACTATCTCAAATTGTAATAGTCCGCCCACTATATCACAAAATATTGCAAGTAGTTGAACGGATTGGAGATAAGGAAAGCATTAAGTATAGGACCAAGTCTCCCCCGGTTGATACCAAATTAAAGAGCGTAGGAATCAATAGAATCAATATCAGTTACTAATGCTATGATGGACCACCAATCGGAGGGGCGGCCCAACTTGTCTTATCTCTATTTGCAGGATATCCACAGAAAAGAGGACATTCCGCTGCTCATGCCTAACTGTTACCTACACAGGCAGAAAAAAGCGATCACAATTATCTACGAGTTAACGATGATTAGGTCATGCCGGACTATTCGGGGTGCGGTGCAACTGGCGTTCGATGTTCTGTTGCTTGAAGGAGCGGTCCCATGCTTTTGGCGGATAGTGCTAGTTACATACTTTCAGCGTATCGTTAACCAAAACGAACCCTGCTGTTGACCTTTTCCCAACTATCCAACATCCCAGTGATTTCTAGTGGAAGAGCAGAGGATTTCTCGGCTTCATTCAAAGCGAGTATCACGTCAACACGTTCCTTCCCTTTCCCTACTTGACCAGCATTCGGGCACGGCCGTTGCCGGTATTGCTTCATAATGGGTCATCAGTTTTTACACATTGGGGATGTATGTTAGTCCCAAACATCATCTACTGGTTCTTTGTGTCAATATAGCTGATCTGGCAATAACGGAGTAGCATCCGTGGGCGGTCAATCATGCTCACGCTCATGCTCAAATTCACAACCTCTCCTATGGTAGGTTTCTCGCTTACATCGCTGAGGCCTGAACTTTACGGTATTCTATATTTCATACATTATTTAACGAGACCGATCAGTTGGCAATGAATAAAGGGCAGCTATACAATAGCAATTATCTAAAAACAGATTATCGCGTGGATCGCACCGAAAAACAATCAACCGCCGTTTTCTAAAGCAAAATTAGAACTGAACCAGCAAAACGAATTGAGTAGTAAGGGTATTTTATAGTTTTACCAATGGCAGTTAGCTCCAACTCGGATTAACTTTTATAACCATCCTTATTCTGCAAAATGTATGCTCCGAATCGTGTTGATAGAGCCCGAGATTAATAGCCATAGAAGTCTCACCCAATATACGTTCGAATCCCTTTTTTTGTAAACTGCATCATTCGTTCGAAATTAAGTTTGTAGTAAACGAATTTAAAAAAAAAACCTTTCCCTAGAAACACGGTAAACTCCCAGCGGTTATGGCAACCTCCTAACAGGCTTGATATTGCATGTAACATATTGTAACATGTTTGCTATGATTTCCTATGTAAGAATTGAGAAAAGCCAAACGTACCGTGAATACGACATTTCCCCCCGAACCGTCTTAGTTGCTCTACTAGTGATGCGTTCCGGGTGGATATATTTTGAATCCACCATATCAATACTGTTCAGATGGTGAGCACTTTGTGTGCCAAAACGTGCCTTTAAAAATAAGCTAAAAGTAAATCAGTCAGTGGTGTACCTGTAAAGTAAGTCTTGGTTCTTCAGTTAAAAATGCCGTCGAAGTCTTGCAAGTCCTAAATCAACAAAACAAATTGCAACTAGGTATGTAAAAGGAAAGCGGGATGGCAGTACGACGGATCGCGAACAAATGTAAAAAGAAATACGTAACATATTCACTGGCTGGACTACATCAGCATCTTTCCTTCGAAATCTGCCCTTATCTGCTGTATCTTCTGGTAGATAAGTGAGAAGCTTGGGCGATCTGCAGGTTTTCGACTCCAGCACTTTCGCATCAAGTCGTACACCGTCAAAGGCGTATTTTCCGGGCAGCTGAGCATGTTGCCTTCCTTGACAAATTTGACGACTTCTTCATGCGTCATGCCGTAGTAGGGTTGCATGGCAAATGAGAAGATTTCCCACAGGCAAACACCATACGCCCAAACATCCGATTCGATTGTATACTTATTATACAGAATGCTCTCCAAAGGCATCCACCGAATCGGGATTGCATCATTTTCATCTCCTTTGTAGTAATCCTGCAGATATATTTTGTGTGACAGCCCGAAATCGGCAATCTTCACTACCATATTGTCATCGATCAAGCAGTTTCGAGTGGCCAAATCACGGTGAACGAATTTCCTCTCTGAAAGATAAACCATTCCGGACGCTATTTGAGATGCTATACTGAGAAGATCGCCGTGGGACAACTCAGTGGTTATGTTGTCTGCGCGGTTTTGATGGGCGAAAGGTGAGCATTGTCGGAGGAATTCATTCAAGTCGCCACGTGCCATAAATTCAAACAGCAAGCACATTGGCCTTCCAATGGCACAAACCCCTAGCAGCTTAACAATGTTCGGATGATCGAATTCAGCTAGTAAGCATGCCTCCCGTTCGAAATCAACCTGCAGATCTTGACTAGCTTCGTCTTTGAGCATTTTAACTGCCACTAGAGTAAAATCTTCTCCCGCTATCAAACCTGGAGCTTTCGCTTGGAAAACGCGTCCAAATGCTCCCTGACCTAGATCCTTGATGTAGATGATATTATTTCGTGGAAACTCAAGTTTTTCTAATTTAGGATTGAGTTGAGCTCCTGTTCTGTGATAATTTACATTGCTAGGCAGTTTGTTAATGTCGATACCTTGCGTATCCTGCGTCGAAGTGGTATTATATCCGCCAGCTCCCTGGCCTCGGGTTTGATTGTGCTGAGCGACGCGGTAGCACAGGAATACCATCAGATGTAGCAGTACAATTGCTACGAATCCAATGCCGGACAGTAGGAAAATCATCGAAGGAGTAAATACCGATTCCATCGCAATGTTCACTGGATTTTTGATAGCACTAATATCGGTTGAATTGGCTGCAATGAAACAAAAACAAGATGTAATTGATCCAGGATTAAATTTTTGCACGGTTTGCAACACATACGACAGAGTGGAATATCACATGCTTGCCACCGGACGGTTTTTTCCGTTGTGTAACACCATGGAGTTGGTTCTTCGCCACCGGCGTTTCGACAATAATTTTCCGCATCCTGCAGTTCAGCGAATACCAAAGGTGGTTTGTGGTGGGAATGCGGTTCCTGAGAGTCCCATTTTTGGCACGGTATTCCGGTGGCGGTAACGTTCACAGTTCCCAAATAAAAGCGACCATTTCCCATCCGACAGTCGTCTAAAAGCACCAATAATGTATATCACAATTAGGTTGAACCCACTTAGTTATTATGTTTTCATTGCATACATGTAACTTCATCTTGTAGCAACTCAGTAAGTCCAACATGCGAACAAGTGGAGGGGCGCGCATTTTTGTTATGCCGTGGAAGATCCTCACAATTCGGTAACCGGAAATGACCTCTCGACTTGATTACATCACCCCGCTCCTTCTTCTCCTCGATAAGTGCCCAATCATTGTAACAAAACTGCAGATGTGTAGCCACACAGTCTTCATAACACAAAGGTAGTCGTACCGTGACCCCATCTTTGATTACGCATTGGGGAAACGCATAAGCACAAAGCAATTTCTGTAATTTATAAAATCCAGAGTTAAATAGTACTTCACTTTTCAAAAACACTTTTACGAGCATATAAATAGTTAAATATTAACTAATTTGCAACATATTTCTACTCACCTCTGCTGCAGGTCTACAATAGTCTGGTAGATCATTGATCAACTCTCGAAACAAAGCTGCGGTTATCTTCTCATTCTCCCATCCGCCTGTGCCGTCCTCCCGGCTGTACCAAACTAGCCGACTGTTGACGAACGATTTACAAACCCTCCCATTGTACGGAGCGCAGTATCCTTCCTCCTCATCCAGTGATTCGTCCCAATCTCCTCCCACTGTAGAAGAAGCCGCCAACACTGGCTGCACTCTTCCGGGTGTGGTTCCAATTGTAACCAAAGCCAGCATCAACAATGCGAACGATTGTTGTTTTGTCGCTGCCGTTTGAATCATTGCCCTTCTCTAATTTGAGTCCTCCCTTCAGACGGTATTTTCTTCATTCGCGGTTGGAAGAAACGCTTTGTGATGGATTACTTTTGCGTCCTCTTGCGGTAATCCCTTTTTCTTCAACAACTCACGTACATAAAGCAATCGTCGAAAGTTTCTCACATTTACGTTTCAATTATTAGTCGATACCTGCTCAATTCTTGCGTTGAATAATTTCACCTGTTACCCAGAACTACGAGCACGGTCAGAATGCGGGTTTTGAACCAATTTTCTCGATAATTAATTGATAAACTGCAAAATTAGTGACCCAATTCGAATTTAGCTCTGTAAATTGCGTCCCATTGACGTTTTTTGTGTACCTTTTTGTTTTTGACAGAACAGTAACATTAGTGCTCAAAGTGTACAAAGAGCATAGTAGCTCAATGTTAGAGATGTGCGCTATGATTATTGTTTTTTTTTTAAGATCATTTCAAGCCAAACATTGCATTAGGTCCTATGTAACATTTGTGTCAAATCGAGAAAAATAGGATTGAACATATAAATTCTAGGGTTTTTTTTCATTAGGGTGAATCTACAATTGGAGAGATTCTCTCCGAGCTCAGTCTCCTTTCATTCATATTCCAATCTACCTTTACGTTTTTCATTCTACTATTTGTAGAGTATGCTATCCAGCACTGTTGTGTTTCGATCTGTACTAAAAGAGAATCCCTCTCGAAAGTTTTATAATGGCGCTGTAATGAATGAAAGAGAGCGAGCCCCCGAGAGAATCTCTCAATTGTAGATTCGCCCTAATGAAAAAAACCCTAGAATTTGTTTTTCTAAATCGTAATTGCAACTTTATCATGTAATCTTTAATTTTTGCATGGTTTTCAACGTGAAAATGTCGTCAAGATTAGAAAGAAAAATGTTGGTTTTGAAGTTGTTTTGAAGTTTACGATGATTCTACTCTATGTTATTGATACATTTGTTACTTAGGACCTCTTGCATTTACATTTGTAGATTGGACCTGTTAGATTGGTCTTTTGCCAAGTTAGAATGTACATTGGACTTTTTTGATTTGCGATAAGAACTAATAGAATAGCAACGTTCACATTAGCTCCCTTTTAGCTTTATTTTTGTACTCTTGTACCGCCTCTGTCTTTGCAATTAGCAAACATTCAATCAAAAAGTAGTCTATTATATTAGAGAACCTCAGCAACTGGCTACATATTTATTCAATCGGATTATTGTAACAGGTGCACTAGGTACGAGAAGTACTTGTTCTTTAGCGTAAACGGGAAGACTACCCAAGCAACCACAAGTATTATATTATTGCTCTTATTCAACCCAAAATCAACATCATTAATGCGGGATCACATCAATTCAACAGATGTCAAGTAATGAAGCGTTAGATTAGCTTTAAGAATGTTATAATGCATTACACAATGCAATGATACATTACCAATGCAATAATGCTACTTTAGCAATGTCTTATGGCATTACAAAAGATATAGCATTAGTTCGATCTTAGTGGGGCCCTTTTCAGCTTTAATCCAACTTCAATGATGCACTAGACGTAATGCATATGCCCTATATATGCAAACTATTATACCCCTCGTGGTTACTTTGGGTATATAGGGTTAGTGTACAAACTATATGACCTGATGAAAGTTTTAAACCCACATATATAAAATCAAAACTGCTGGTTTACATATCACGCAAATCATTCTTTTCATATTTAATTTACTTACTTAAGTATCTTAGGGGATCTCTAAGGAGTGTGTGCATAACAGTGGCAATTTATATTCCACCCAGCAAAAAGGTTTGAAAATTGGCATAAATGTGTGAAATTTTTGTAAAAATTTATGAAACTAGCTTACCGTTCAAAACCGTAAGGAGTGTATCGAAAATAAACTATCCACAAACTTTCTTTCAAATTTTGTTGAAAACCGATATTTTATTCATACAAAAAATTGATCCTTTATTGTACGAGGTTAAACTTGAACATAATGAAGACCGGATGAAATTTAAGTTATTCCTTCACGAATTTTCGAACTTTGGATCGAATGCTCTTCATCAAGTTCCGGACAAGTGTTGCATCGCATTTTTTGGACGCTTGAGCCCAAATTTTTTTGAACTCCTGCATGTTCCCAGCTGCCTTACCAGTCTTCTTGAAGACCCTCTTCACGATTGCCCAGTAACGTTCGATGGGTCGAAGCTGAGGGCAATTTGGTGGATTGATATTTTTCTCAACGAAATCTATACCCTTTTCCGCAAGCCAATTGAGAGTGGTTTTGGCATAGTGAGCCGACGCTAAATCCGGCCAAAACAGTGGAGGTGTACTATGCTTCTTATATAAAGGCAACAATCTCTTCTGGAGACACTCAGATCGATAGATTTCCGCATTTATAGTTCCGGTAGTGTAAAAAATGGTTGACTTCAAACCACAGGAACATATTGCTTGCCATACCAGTACCTTTCGACCGAATTTCTCCACTTGAATCGACCTGTCCGCATCGCTCACATCCTCCCCAACGACGGCAGTAAAGTATTGTGGACCTGGAAGGGTTTTTGAGTCCTCCTTTACATAGGTCTCATCGTCCATCAAAACGCATGCATCCGGACGCTGCAAAAGACGCGAATACAATTTCCGGGCCCTTGTTGCTGCTCGCTTCTTCTGTTCTGCACTTTGTTTCGAGATTTTCTGCTTCTTGTAGGTCTTCAGGTGGTTTCGCCTCTTGATACGCTGGATCATTCCGACACTCGTTCCTGCTTTTTTGGCCAAATCACGTATTGACATTGATTTGTTCTTCATGATTAGAGATACCACTTTCTGCTCCAGTTTCGGGTTGGAAGAACCGGGTTTTCTGCCTCTTCCTGGTAGCTCATCCAAAGAATAGTGTTCCCCAAACTTATTAATGATGGTTTTAACACTCGCATGATGAATTCCAAACCGCTTCGCCAATTTTCGCATAGTAATACCCTTCTCACTTAGCCATGTGTCCAGAACCTTAATTTTCACTTCCTTTTCAATACGCGACATTTTGAAAACGCAGAATTTGAACCGCACAAACAAGTAAACAAAAGAAAGCTGACAGTCAAACGCACAGCATGCAGTGTTCAGAGCATAAAAAACCATCACAAATACATGCGTACAACGCAAATGTATGTGGATAGCTTATATTCGATACACTCCTTTTAGCAAAGGGAACGTAGGCAAAAGTAGCAGGACGACCATTTGGTGCCGGTGCTGATGAAATGCGATCGACTTTTTTGTTTAGCACCTCCACAATGCCCGACAATTGTTGCAGTTGTGAAGCATGGTTGTGTAATTTATTGCTGTCTTATTCACCATTTGGAAGGAAATTGAAATGCGGAATTGAGTCCCCTCAGCAATACTCGAGCAATATTGATTTTCCGAAATGCGTAAAAATTATACATTTTTCAAGTTTCCAAAGGAGTAAAATTACGCATTAATAGCATCTTTGAGATAGTCAAACTATGCTTTTTTATTTTGTATTGCTTGGAGTAACATGTACAAAGATTATGTCGTACATGCAGTTTACGCTAAAGCACGGAGAAAAAACAGTCCTGTTTGAAACAACAAACTGGCTTGTTGACATCCAAACAAAAAAACTAGTTGTTTCAAAAATCCGTTTTGTTGTTTTAAACCAATGATTTTGTTTTGAAACAAGCAGGCAGGTTAGTTGTTTCTACCTAAACATATGATGGTTGTTCTAAACTAATATTTTTGTTGTTTCCACCTTGGAAGGGGTTTATGCGTTGACCCAGGGAAACAAATTAAAATTGTATTGCTTCAACCATAGCGGTGGTTAAATCAAACTAATATTTTGTTTGAAGAAAAAATAACTAAAAAAAATAGTTTGAAACAAACTATGTTTTTGGGTTATTTCATTTTCCGTCATCCGGTCCTCCTGCATGCTCTGACGCTGTCACTCAACTATACTCAAACATGTATTTTCGCGGAAGCTTTCATCTCAGGTGAATATAAAATATAAAAAATCATTTCATTCGTAATATCTAATTATTCTACCGTTATAAATCGTAAGGTTCCGGTATGGTAACCGTTAAGCCCATAAATAAAACAGATTATTTTCCTTTCAGTTCTATAACGAAGATAAAACCCACAACACAAACAACACCCGGATCATCGACATCCTGGTACAATAGTGTTGCTCGCCCTGCCAGAGGATGAAAAGCGCCTTTTTTATGTTGGCTGCGGTTCGGGACTTTCCGGAAGTGTATTGGATGATCAGGGCCACGATTGACGATTGCGGTAATACGTGGAATGGAAGCGTACGATTAATTAAAAATATTGAAATAAACAAAATTTTACTCTGAAAAAAAAAAAACATAAAAATAGTAGAAAGGCTCGCATTTACATTTGCAGATTTCTCTTAGACTGAGAGAAGTCTATAAATTAAATGTGCACTTTTCTAATGGTTTTTAGCATTTCATTCAAATAAATATTCTTGAAAATACAGAAAAAATGTAGTTGATTGTGAACGGAAATGTTTGTTGTTTCAACCGTTTTAGTTTGTTTGTATCAAACAGCAATTCAGTTTAAATCATACTAAAATTTGTTTGAAACAAACCAAAAGCGTTGGTAGAATGAACCAACAAATCTGTTTGTTTTCGTAGCTGTCATAATGAAACAACCCACTTAAATTAAATTCAAACGGATGTCACTTGAACTTAACTGCTTTATTCCCGAAACAATAACTCAAAATTTTTGTTTGTTTTAACCACCATATGTAGTCAAATCAAACTAATATGATGTTTGTGCCCAATTCAACGTTAAATTCCGGTTAAATGAAACTAGAATATGTTTGCGTTTACCAATCTTTTTTCTCAGTCAGAGAGCAAACGTATAATCCTCTTTTTGGCGTACACTCAGCGAAATAAACTTTAGATTTTCATTAGATTGCAATATAATTATTTGCTTTAAGAAAGCAGTATGAATTTCATAAATTTACTTTATTAAAAATAATAATAAAAATAAAAATATGGAGCAACCTGGATTCGAACCTTGAACGTTGAGATTATGGGTCGAGTAACTTGACCAATAGTATACATCAACACTTGTAAATAAGAAAACTTAAAGGCGAACAACAACAACGTCGTGAACAAAATCCATTCTTTAGTCAGTGTTTAGAGCATCGTTTATAAGTTGAACCTTATGAAATTCTTAAGCTTATTTGGCTGAGTCTAGTCCCAGTTTCCCTCGAAGTAGCATATCGTTTAGTCATCATAGCGTATATTTTGATAACTGTGTTTGGGGTTGCGTTTATACTCTGAGAAAAATTCTATCGTTATTCCGACAATTAAATCATGGTCAGGATGACTATTGCATATAATGGTTGCAATAACCATGAAAATGGACGAATTCACCACGTTCATGGCATTCTTGACTATAATCATGGTAGCAAGGACTATTCCGACATTATGGTAAATGTTGAATCAACTAATTTTAATGGTCGTTTTGCCAATGACCATAGTCGGTTCAAAATCACTATACTGCAATAGTCATCCTAACCCCCAATAATGGTAAAATTTACTATCAAATTTGTCTCTGTGTAAGTTAGTTTGAAAGTTAAACGTAAATTGCCTAGATGTTTGTTTAGCGTGTGAATACGCAGCCATGCCGCTGACGTTTCTGTTGTGTAAATCATTTCCAGGGGTGCCAAATCTCGGGGTTTTTTTTTCAGTACGACGAATCTAATAGTGAGAGATTCTCTCCGGGCTCATTTTCTTTCATTCATTACAGCGCCATTATTAAACTTTCGAGGCATTCTTTAGTAAAGATCGAAACACAACAGTGCTGGCTAGCATACTCTACAAATAGTAAAATGAAAAACGTGAAGGTGATTGGCATATGAATGAAAGAGAAAGTAGTCAAAGAGAGTCTCTCAATGTTAGATTCGCCCTAATAAAAAAAAACCTAGAAATGTATAGGTATATATCACAAAATCCACCCCCCCATTTCTTTTTATATGTACGCAGTCATAAATATATTTTGTTTTCAGTATTCAATATTGGGCATTCATACATATCTCAAGTAATTCATTATTAGGGCCTAAGAGCAAGTTGTATAAAATCACTTTTAACACATCCATAACGAATCACAACACTCACACGGTATCCAACAACATAATATGGTAGAGCAAACACTTCTCTACCAAATGCTGCTTTCAATTCGCGAGACTGTTTTAAGATTCGAGAGAAATCGACGTTATAAGACGTTGTTTGCAATTGACTTTTAGGCCCTTATCATGAATTACTTAAGATATTTCTACATAAATTAGGCAACGAAATATAACAATTACTGAGATTAAGTACACAATGGATTATCAAAAACACTCAGCCAGCTCAGTTATGGACGAATCCAAGTTGAAAAAAGAAGAAGACACCGAATGGTGATAAATCTGACAGCTCCCATGTTAAGGTATTTGACAAAATTAAATTTTTTTAAATGTTCGTCATATACATGGGAGCTGTCAGATTTATCACCATTCGGTGTCTTCTTCTTTTATCAATTTGGATTCGTCCATAAGCCTCAATGCTTCTAAAAAATGCAAATATAATCCCAATTAAAACAGTTTGTTTTATGGTAGATGGAAAAAAAACTCAAAAATGCTCTACAATTTAAGGGTCACCCACAATAGATACGTTTGCGTTCCGTTGACGTAAATTTGACAGAAAATCTATGGGAAAACTGTCTAATTCACGCAAACGCATCCGCAACGCACTGAAACCGGCCAGTACCCATTAATGAGTAAAATATCACCCATTTCGAACTTAAGTGGGTTAACTCATTTAATGGGTAAAACGTTTTTACCCATTAATGGGTAAAGAGCCTGTACGTCAGGCTATCGAGTAGTTTTTACCCCTTTTTCAAAATGTTTGCCATTTGGGAAATGGGTACGAAATACCCATTTTTCAAAACGTTTGTTATTTGAGAAATGAGTATGAAATACCCATTTTTCAAAATGTTTGTAATTTGAGAAATGGGTATGAAATACCAATTTTTCGTGATTTGTTTTTAATTGAGCTATTGAATAATGAGCATAAGCACAAACATAGATGATCTTAATTATTGTATTTGTATTTTTATTTGTGAATTTATTCGTAACGACAATTTTTCTTCTATCTCCAGCGCAGTATCCGGTATTCGGTATCCTACAAATGTAAAAGTCAATTAATTAATAAAAAATCAACTAAATCTTAAATATATGTTAACCTCGATCCATTGAATTATTGGAGCAGCCAAATCCTGCTCTACTTCAAGAGACTTCTCCTTAGAAGCTTTTCGAATCCCTTATCTGGTGGGATGTACAAGTAATTCACTTGGAAAGTAATTTTTAAGATTAATTACTTTTATGTTATTATATTAAATTATTAACGTACCTCTCAGTTTTTGGAAGCTTTCGCTATCCAATTCAGCCTTCAGTTCTTCCATATACTTCGCGTTTTCGTGGAATTAATTCCGACGCGAAGTTAATCTTTTATTTTTCGAACTTTCTACTATACTAAGCGAGCCAGGAGAATTCTAATATATTTTTTTCCCATTAATGGGTAGAAAAATACCCATCTTTTGGTCTCTCATTGAAAATCAAAAATGGGTAATTAGTATGCATTATTTAAATTTTGAAAGTACCCATTTCTTGACAGCTTCATATACTATCAAAAAATGGGTACATTTTTACCCATTAATGGGTACTGGCCGGTTACAGTGCGTATCAATTGTGGGCCAGTGTGGTTGGATATAGTCACTCAGCGAAATAATCTTTTGATATTCATAAGATTGCTTTATGATTATTTGCTACAAGAAATCGTTATGAATTTTATCAATTTACCTTATGAAATAAAATGATGTTGAAAAAATGAAAATATGGAGCAACCTGGATTCGAACTTTTAACACCCTTGAACGTTGAGGTTATGGGTCCAGTGACTTGACCACTAGTATATATCAACAGTTGTGAACAGGAGAGCTTAAAGGCGTACAAGAATAACGTCGTGTGAAATAAAATCCATTCATAAGTCAGGCTTATGAAATTTCAAGGCATCGTTCATAAGTTGAACCTTATGAAATTCTTTAGATTATTTGGCTGAGGTAGAATTTTTGAAATACGTGAGAGATCAACGTATAAACTCATTGTTTATAATTAATTTATAGGCACTAATAATGAATTATTCTAAAATTATTCTTATTAAAAATAATCTGGCAGCCCTGTGTCGCCTAAGAATCTCTCAAAACATCAAAATTTGAAAACATATTTTGCTTGCCGATAATCCCGATTAGAAAAGAGTTCTTATTATTAAATCTCAAGAAGTTACCTCGAGCTTCCGGAAAAATAAAAGAAGTTATCTAAATATTTAACAGTTAATAATAATCGTGCTGCCAAATGATGAACCAAATGGGAATGCACATGCAGCAGGGAGGAGTGCCGGGAGGACCCGGTGGACCGGTTGGAATCCCCGGTGGACCAGTCGGCGGAGTTGGTGTTTCTCCTGTGATGATGCAGTCTCCTCAAATGCAACAGCAACAACAGCAAGTTGCAGCGCAGCAACAGCAACAGCAGCAGCAGCAACAACAGCAAGCTCATCAACAACAGGTGCAGCAAACCGAAAAGCTGGAAAACATATCTAAGGTTAAGGGATTGGTGGGCCCGTTGAGGGATTCCCTTTCTACGACTATCAAAACAGCAGCCCAGCTACTGCAGCAAAATAACTTAAACGATGCGGGCACGTAAGTTAGGGCCTGGAATGATTTTTCAGTATTTACTGTAATTTGCCTTTGTCTACTCGGTTGCAGGAAAGGTGGGGATTTGAGTATTTCGACGCCTCGATTCGATAAACATCTGGAAGAATTCTACTCTATCTGTGACCAGATAGAGTTGAACCTGGTGAGTATATTTTTTGCTGATCGAGCATATATTTGGTGAACTGTAGAATCTATACACTCTATCACTATAAAAAATCAATTCTTCAAATTGTGGAGCAGTTTTGGAACAATTTTCTATCTAAAGCTTTTATTTCAATAGTGTTCGAGCAGGAATTCTAGAATAGGGTAACGGAATGTAAGGTTAGCCTATCACCTTCATTCGGCCTATGTACCAAATTTGTCATTAATTTAGCGATAATCAACACAATCATGTTGCTATTAGGATGACCGATGTAATCCGAGCAATATTAATCAACTTATAGTTGTTCACTTCCGCGTAATTTTCGATTTCTTGGACTTTTGTGGCATCATGATTTAACTGGTTAAGCTGAACAGATGATCTACACGATCTTCAAGTGATCTAAACATGGCTTAATTGAACCGATAAAGCGAGTAATGCAGTCTAGATGTACAGAAAATAGTTACACGTTACAAACTAATTGTTCACATAGCTAAAATAACAATGACTTTACAAGAAAATCATATACCCAATTTTGGGCACATATTTTTTTTGTATGTTCCCAACTATTGCCTGTTGTAATAATAACGTAGTAAAAAGGTTGTTATTGGTAAAATTTGAAGTGGAAATGGATGAGTTTGAGGTTGTTTATATTCAAGTGGCAAATCTAAACACAAACCGAAGGAACAAAATCATTGTATAGTGAATTAAAAATTTTCATTATTGAATGAGTGATAAATCATATATGAACATCATTTATGCAGTTTTATTTTAGCTTGTTTTGTGAAATTTTGTGTAAAGTAAAGCGAATATACCTGGCAATGGCAATGTCTTAATTCATAAAATTTGAAAAAAAAAACCGCACAAAGACTGCATTTAATAATAAATCCATCGAGTGGGACGAAATTGCATCCTTGAATAGACGCAATTTGGTGCTTATAGACCGACATTAAATCCATATCCCTCGAAAGTTTCTGACTTCATAAAAAGATTTGTGTAACTTTTCGTGATACATGCTACCAAATGTCTTATCAAACTTATCTTAGCAAGTGTATAACTACACTCAAAAAACAATGCACCTTATATTAAAAAAATAAGAATTTTGCATACATCACCTATAGATTTGGGCAAAGTGCAAAGTTATTGCTGTGTTATTGGTGCGGCCTTATTTTTTTATTAAAATGTGGTCAATTAACCATATGTGCAATAAATATATAGTCTTTAAGTAGCAAGAGAACTGAATAGATATTAATTATAGTGTACATGGATTGCATTAACTTGTCCTAGTTAAAAAATCAAAAATCATATGAGTGTTTTTTAATACGTTTTATGTGAAATGGTGTTTCCAGCTTTTGAAGAGATAGCCAACATTTGAGTTCGTTGAATCAAACGGCAGGTACATGGTTTTCCAGGGAACTGAATGTTTATTTTTTGTTTTAGAAAACCGCTAAACTGTGCATGCAACAAGGAACATCTTCGCAGCAGTATTTCCCCATTCCGGTTGCACCAACTCAGCCCAACACGGCCGACACGAACGTGTTATCCTACAATCAGTACCTGGATGTTGTGAAGAATCAGATCGGCTATGCTAAGGACATACATGATACCCTCATCTGTGCCGCTCAAAATATCTGCCCCAGCGAATGATAGAAACGTGCGACCGGTTGTCATATGGCGGATAAAAATGAAGGGTTTGACTAGATCGTCCAATGAGTGTACGCAGAAAATAATCTGTCAGTTTATTCCATATATGGCAACTAGTATTATAATAAGATCTGTAGAATAATAATTTAATACATAGGGCTAAGAGATTCATTTTTCGCTATCATTGTAAGCCGTATTAACGATGCCGTGTTTTTGTGTTGAAGCAAGTTCTTCCGCGATAGCAGCCGCCTTCTGCTGGTCCCGATGGTATCGTTCAATATGAATATCTGTCAACTTTCTGTTGTTATCGGAGAAATACAGCTCAATGTCCTCCAGTGTTCGCTTCTCCGTCTCCGGTAAGAAGAAATAGACAAAAAGAACGCCCATTGAACCACATATACCGTAGAACAGAATTACTCCGGGAAGCGATAAGGAACTCTCAAGATTAAAATAGGTTTTGGTCGTTACAAATGTCATCACATAGTTGAGAGCTGCAGTTATACCGCATGCCAGGCTGCGATTTCTGAAATAAAAATAAGGGAATGAATTGGTATTATTAAGATAACGAACTTCAATTTCATGATACTGTACTTGAAGGGAAACACCTCGCTGAGCAGAATCCAGGGCACCGGAAGCACACCGACGCTTGTAGCAAAAGCCAGGGTAAAGAACAAAAACATTGCTAAATAATTTAATCCGTTGGCTGTGTTCACATTCTCATGCATATCGGAAGAAGACCATCCCGGCGGGAACACATTGAAGGCATATATCGCCAATGAAAGACACGACAGTGATGTAAGAGAGAAGGAGAACAGAGCCAGTCTTCGTTTGCCAACAAATTTGATAGACACCATGCAGACAATGTTTGCAGCCAACCCCAATAAGGCGGTAGACACTGTGGCCCAGTTCGCATCTAGGGGCACTCCATATGCTTGGAAAATTTGCACCAAGTATGGTCGCATACCGGTCAGTCCGCTTAGCTGTCCAAAAGCAAAAAGCAACAAAACCAGTGCGAATGGTCTTAAGTTACGCTTCCGCATCAGCTCCTGCAGCTTCATCCATTCGCTCGGTGGAGGATGCTCACATTTAGTGTTTTGTGATTTTTGACAGGGGGTGCATTGAGCTGCACTTTTGTTGTAGCGCTGCATTTCCTTGAATTCCTTCTCGACAGCTGTCGGAGAAACCCAACCTCGCAGCCACTGGAGTGATTTGCGAGCGTCTTCCTCTCGATTTTTGGACAGTAACCACATGGGGGTTTCCGGAACGAAGCAAATTGCAATCATTGTGGCCAAAGGCACGGAAACGCATATTGCAGCGGTGATTCGCCACGTAGTGACCGTTCCCAGCAGGAATACGACGAAAAATCCCAACATGACCGCAACGCCGGCACACGAGGTCAGGATACCGCGAATCGACGGTTGGCTGAAATCGATAGAACGAGAAGAGCATTGTTAGTGTGAATTAGGGAACATTATTTCGTTAACGACATGCATAAAGTTGGAAATTGATTTTCTAACCCAACAACTTGAACATTTGAAAAAGCATCGCTCTGAATTATACGGGTTTGCGGATTTAGCGCGGGTTTGCTTCAATTTTTTGCCTGCCGGCGATTGGATACAGTTAAATGGATGTTAGTTGCAAATCCTGCAAAAATAAAAATTATAGCGCTTCTACAAAATTTCATCAAATGCTGATTCATGAAGATGAAAAATGAAAGCAAAGCATTTCAAAAATAGTGAAAAAGGTACAGCATATTTATTGATATTTTTTAGAATATACTCATGGATTTACTAAAGAATTTCTCGAAATTACTCAAATTATTCCCTCTATTAACCAATATGAATGTTTCGAAAAGGTTTATCTCCATTGATCGAATCTTATCATCGAATTCCTTTTTCAATTCACGGTTACCCCAACCTGGTACCCATAACTTCCCTTTCTTCTAACTAAGTCCCCAATTTTTTACCACCATCCACCCCATTTGTTGGGTAGCCAACCATTATTACCAATCTTGAATGCTTTCAATTTGATTATTTTACGAAATTTCTACTACACAGTTTGATGAAGAAGGTCTTCAAACATCCTCCAAAGTACAGACATGTGTATTCTAAAAGTTCTTTTCAAATTGAAATTCTGAAGGTTTTAAATATAATAATCTACCATGAATTCAGTGATATAAGTCTTTTTTAGCTAATGTTTGCATTTAAAAAAATTGACAAAAATTGCCGCACTGACGAAACTACCCATGCAACATCAATCATAGTAACCCATGAGTCAGCAGACAAAATTTGACAGCTCTATCAGTCGAACTCTAACCAACAATCAATGTGCAACTAGCGATTTGAAATTGGTTCACTGTTGTAGAACCCCTAGGTCCGAAGTATACCTTGCAGTCTGCACCTTGTAATAATTCATGCGCTTTTCGGTACCTTCCGGTACTAGTATCTTGGTTGTTGTTTTGATTCACTATGTTATTTTGATACAACATTTGAGAATGTGTTGGAGTGAGCTACGTTGTTAGGGGCGAATCATTGAGCTTGGGACCGATGTGCTAGTACTGACTGAGCCAAGAAAAATATCGTATTTGTTCGGGACCTACTACTGCTCTTAGAGTTAGTCTATGCTCTAATCGCGATGGCAAAAACAGTGAAGCTACTCCATTCAGAAGTGTGCGCTATCGAAAACGGCACCCCGCCACGTCGAAAACGGTATCGTGCGGATACGCCCGTTCCGGCATCTACAACATCTTGGCACTATTAGACAACAATCAGCCTGGCTTCGAAAGCCCGGTTCCGGACGGCCGACGACCCTGAGCGACAAGAAGATCCAAAGGATGATGAAGAGGAAAACCGACTGAAAAGTGGATACATCGCTGCGTGCGCTTGGCCGGGAGGTCGGTTCAACCGGCGAAACAGTGAAAAAGTACCTGGCGAACATGAACATACATGTCAGGTAGCGGAAGTCGCGTCCACTGGTTTCGGAGCTACAGGCAATGACGCAGTGGCAGCGGCAGAATAAGATGGTCAACTCGATTTTCCCGGCGAATCGCGACGTGGCGGTGGTGATGGACGACGAGACCTATCTCACCCTGGATGGCAACGACTGGCAGGGCACTTCGTATTTTACTTCCCCCACGAAGGAAGTGAGCTCCGAGGTGAAGTTCATTTCACACACCAAGTTCCCAAAGAAGGTGCTGCTGTGGCTGATAATCAGCGAAAAGGGGATGTCAAAGCCGCTCTTCTTTCGCTCCGGACTGGCCGTGAACGGGGAAATTTATAGTACAAAATGCCTGCCGGAAGTTGCGTCGTTCATCACAAAATACCATAAGGGCGAAGACGCGGTGTTCTGGCCGGATCTGGCGTCGGCCCACTACTCAAAGCGATCGTTGGAGGAGATGGAGCGGCTGAATATCGATGTGGTACCCAAGTTGGCGAACCCGCCCAACGTCCCCCAGCTGCGTCTCATCGAGAATTTCTGGGCCAACCTGAAGCATAAGATCTACTCCAACAATTTTGTCGCGAAAACTGAGGAGGAATTGATAAATAAAACGAAGAAAGAACTCAAAAACATGCCTCCACGCATGTTTTTGTCCACCATGACGAATGTTACGGTTAATTGCGGGAAGGCCGCTCGCAAGGGCGTAGAATTTTTTTACAAGTGAACTTAAATAATTACCTTCCATGGGAAATTTATCAAAAGCAATTATCTGTCTTAGTTTTTTTTTGCCACCTTCCGAAAAAAAGCCCATTTTTTTTAATGCAACCGTTACGACAAAATATTTCCATGTCATTTTGACATTGCATATCTTCAAATAATAGAATTTACTGTCCAATTCTCTCTCTCTGCTGGGTTATAATTAATTTAACTATAAAGAACGTCATTAGTAGGTGGGCGCTCAAAAAAGGCGAGATTTTTTATAGAAGAATTTCACACAATGAATTTTTCCCATTAGTACGTCAGAGTTTTCTTCAAAGTTGGCAAAACAACTGGACAAGTAATTCTCTTGGGTGGTGGTAACATTCCATTATTCCAAATGTTTCCTCGAGATCGTGGTTAAAAGGTCTGGATGTCAGTCGGCGCTTCATTCGTGTGATGAAGACTTATGTCTAATGTCCAACCACTACTTGCTAGAGGCACATCTCTACAGAATTAACCTCGTCGATAGCAATATATATATAGGTGCAGAACCGGTTATGATGACATCGATCACGGAGTTTGGTATTGCCCGGATAATGATGCCTTCAAAGCACGACTATTGGATATCCTAGTGATCCTAGGTAGACAACCCTTCCACGAAGTAAGAGATGTTTTGGGAATGTGTGATCTTCCCTACATGCAAGCGATCTACGAATTCCTTTCTTTGTCTGACCTTAATGTGTTAAGTCATCACACCCCCTATTCCAGTTATTTTCTCGCCATTGTGTCACAGCTATACCAGCGGGTGGATAGTCATGAAGAAAACGAATATTATTATTTGGCTCAGGAAGTACTAGCACACCGGTCCCAAGCTCGGTCCCAAGCTTAATGATTCGCCCCTAACACCGTAACTCTGCACCAATACACTCTCAAATATTCTGTCAAAATATCATAGCGAATCAAAAAAAAAAACAAAGAAACTTGCACCAAAAGGTACTGGAAAGCGCAAGAATGCATGGCATGCTGCAGACTGCAGCGTGCACTTCGGAACTGTGGTTCTACAACAGTAAACCAATTTCAAATTGCTTGTTGCACATTGATTGTTGGCTATACTATCTTCTCTTTATTTCTGTGCTACTTGTACCTCGCCAGCAAGCTGTTGGTCAACCATCTGCACCTAACTCCTAGCTATAGAATTAGAGGACAGCCACAGCCATGAGCAGCAATTATTAACTTAAATAAGTTACCTGCCTAGTCCCCTATACGATAATGTGACCCATTAACCTTGAGCTGTGCCTACAAATTATTGGTGCCCCATTTACTAACACCATAGGTATTTTTTTAATATTTCATTGTAGTCAACAATTTTTAACATTTGCTCCAAGAAGTACTACACAGGTCTGAGCCTCACAAAAGAACGGACTAATTAAAAAAACTATTAACTTAGCCTACTACGGTTAAATCTGCTAGGGTCAGGATCAAGGGGGAACACGAGAGATTTGCACAAACATAAATGGAAGGAGTATAAACCGGTGACAAGAATTAGGGCACTCCAGCCGACGAACAACAACGACCTTCGACTTATCGACTTCGCCGCCCTCAAAAATATGGCCGTACGTAGTACCTACCCTCAGCACAACCTTACACAATGATGTTACTTGGTGCTCACCTAACCAAACAGATTTTGGCACTTCTCAGGCATCACCGACGCCTTAACTCCATCGAGGCGCCTACATCGATTCGGACCCGTAGCTAGTGACGGCGGTGATGCGCGCAAAACTCAATGAAGTGAACAACTATCGGTACCGACGCCCGCCACGGTACCGTTACGTGTGACTGAAGCTACCTGACGTCGCCGCAGGCCGCGCGCACACGCTCTAAATGGCGCTGCCGGAAGAGGACGTTTAGAACACCGTGAAAATAGCTATCAGCAACGTAGCGGAGGACGTCTTAGGTTACATGGACCGAAACCGAGAGAACGAGTGGTTCGACAACGAATGTCGGCAGATGTTAGAAAAGTAGAAGGCAGTGTGAGCACATATGCTGCGTCAAACTATCTGCCAGAGCGTGGAACGGTACAGACAGAAGGGGAGGCAGCAAAACCAACTCTTCTGGGAGGAAAAGCGTCGCCAGGAAGAGAAGGAGGAGGAGTATGAGGAGCTAGAACAGCTGCACCGCTCGCATCAAACCGGTTGATGCGGTTAAGCTAAGGAGACCTAAAGCAGCTGAAAAGCAACCAATCGGTTGGAAGGAATCGGAGCAGAACTTATCAAGATGGGCCCGGACAAGTTGGTGGTCAATTACCTGCATCGACGCATAGTCATGATTTGGGATACCGAACAGCTGCAGGAGGAGCGGAAGGATGGGGTTATTTGCCCCTTCTACAAGAAGGACGACAAACTGGACCTTTTTTTTTTTTTTTTCTTGATTATCGAGATTTTCAGTCTCGGGCTGGTTCATCTCCCGTCGTTGCCACTCAAACACCGATTTTGGGCATTTCCGTAACTTTTCCGTGGGTGGCTTGGCGTGAGAGGTATGGATGTTAATCACTACGCCGGGGTCGCCCTAAAAAAATTGGACCAGTTGCCGCCTATAAAGTGCTATCCCAAATCTTCCAGCAACTGTCGCCACTAGGAAATAGATTCCTAGGAAGTAATTAGGCCGGCTTCATCGAAATATGGTCTACAACGAACCAAATATTCACTTTGTGGCAGTTCCCCCAAAAATGCCGTGAATATAGAGTCCGCAAATGATACAGTTAACCGAAAAGAGCTATTGAAGATCATGGGCAAGAACGGCTTTCCGGGGAAGCTGACCCGACAGGCTACAATGGATGGAACCCAGTACTGTCGGCTATCGGGTTCATTTGAATCCCGCTGGTAGCTTTGTCAACCTGTTCAACACTGGTTTTGAAGGTGTTATAAGACGAGCGGCGATTAACATGCTGGGCACAATTTTCAACAGATCCAGTTAATTTATCTGTTTTAATCTATATTTGAGGTGCTGGCCGAGCAGCCCACCTGACTAAATTGCGAAGCAGTGAAGCTTGGGTTGAAGGTTCCAAAAACGAAAACGAAGAACATACTGACATGCGGGACCGAGCACGACATTGCCCGACTGCCACCTAATGTAACGCTCGACGGCGATGAGTTCGAGGTATTCTACGAATTTCTCTATCTCGGTTCACTTGTTAATGCGGAAAATGATAACAGCCGTGAGATCCGCACGCGTATTATCTGTGGAAGTCGTTCCTACCACGGGCTCCACAAGTAACTGCCAGGGTGACCAGTGAACCGGGAAAACGTTGAAAGTAGGAAATTCAAACTCACCGGGCAGCATGCGGAATTTTAATTACCACCGGCAAAATTTAGCGTTTCTTGAAATGAACTCAGATGACTGAGAATGTCGTCTAAATTTCCAATCTAAAGGCTAGTATGCAGCTCAAAAGTAATGTTCATTAGTATATGGGAAAAGTAATGAAAATATATAGGGAAAAGTACCTTGTATGCAGGTGAAAAGCGGGGCAAACTACGGACGGTTTCGTAACGTTAGTAACGTCTGCCCATGTAATCTAAATGGAGCTGTCACTTTTCCTTGCGAAATAATATTCCGTTCGATTATTCCGCGGTGATAACTGACATGATGAGTGACATGTGCAGTTGACCAAATTACTTGGGTAGAAATAGTAAAAATTACTTCAGGTATTCACTTGCCAGCTGCAAACTAGGCTTAACATCTTGCTTTACTTGCAATTTCAAAACTTGACGCAATAATATGAAACGATAGACCTAAAAGCAAAACCCATTGTTTGACGGTTTCATTTCCATTTATTCCTGTCTGCCACCTTAGGCGGCTACCAGTTCAGATGGTGGTGAGCTGTGATCAGGGTTGCACAGATTTATCTAGGTTGACATAGTTTTTTTTTTTTCATTTTTTTCATACATCTGTATGTAAAGATTACAGATTTTTGAGATAAACCATTATTTTTAAGATTTTTGGCAATTGCTTGTCCACACAAAAACTTCAAATTTAAAAAATGAGTACTCTTTAACAATCAACTTTTTACCAATTCTACTCTCAGTGTTGCTGGTTTAGGCCCATGAAGCGAAAGAAAACAACTGACACTGACATTACAGTTCTAGATGGCAGTCAGAAAGCTCAGGTTGTGTGTGTGCCTTAAAATGATTTGTTCACATTTCACTTTTAGAGATGATTTTTTAAGAATTCCTTGAAGCATTTCTATAAGTATTCTTAGGAGTTTGTAAGCATTCCTTAAGTTGTTCTATCAGGAGTTTCTTCTGGCATTTCATCAGCAGTTTTTCAAAATTTTCTTGTGATGAAAGTACTAGGGAAAACTTGTGAAGTTTTGTTATTCTAAAGGAATCCTGGATGACACCTAAAAAAACTGCACGAAAACTGGAAAGTAGTTCCTGAAGTAATTCTTAGAGAAAATCCAAAGGATTTGTTGGAGAAATTTAAGAATCTATCTATTCTTATATTTTCTCTCCATCATTCTTTCACTATTTATATCCCCCTCTACCTACACCTTTTCCTCTACATTTCTTTATATTAATTTACAAAAATATCATACTCATACTAATTCACCTTCATACACACTACTACTTTTTCATACTCATTTACATCTTTTCTTCTATTTTTTCTAATATACCACAACTAAGATAGATCATTGCATGATGGCGTCATCAATGCAGTTTTGAAAGTTCAGGGAGCTTGTTTACGTGGACTTAGAATATTTTCGGTAAGATCGGTTTGAGATTTTGTGCTCTAAATGTATTACGATTCAAATAAAACAGCCGGAAAACAAAAAAACCAGTGCTTATTTTGACATCATTTCCTGAATCTAATCGTTCAGAATCCGGGAAAAGCCAATGAAAAATTTCGTTTGAGCGGTTCAAATTCTAACACCTTGTAAACAAGCTCCCTGAACTGTCAAAAAAAGTGAGGTTAATACATTCCGTGCAATGATCTATAAGCAAACAGAAAACTAATAAACAACACAAAAAAAAACGCAAAAAAAACATAACCACCCAAACGGGTCCAAACCCGATAGTTATGTGTAGGGGCTTAACAACTAATGCTATTTACCCCGTCTCTTTGCCTTTCCTCTTCCCTCTTTTGGCTTTATTTATAAGTAATTAGTTTCTGCCTCCTTCCGCCCTCCCCTCTACCCTCGACGCATTTTCAACGCTTTTGTATGCTTTTCCCACTCCCTCCCACCTCCTGCTGCGGTGGATGCCTTCTTTCCTCACCGATTCAATCCCAATTTCTTCCTTGCCAAACGACCGTACAAAACTTGTAGTATGCCGTAATATCGGATACTACTACCACCTATCACTATTTATTGTAGGGGTACCTGAAATCTATTTTACGACCCCTTTTCATTATTACTTCTTTTCCCCTTTTTTACATTATATTTAAATAAAGCTTCATGCATTTATCTTTCCTTTATCTCCATTAAATGAAATATCCTTTGTATTCATTTCCTTTATCCTTTCTCGTGATACCTCTTTCCCGACCCCCTTCTTCCTTCCTAGCTTACATTCATTTGCGATCTAGCCACGGTCAAAAGCGTTTCAATTGAAATTCAAGCTTGCTTCAAACGACGTGGTGAACGACCGTGAATGAATTTCGTTGAAATTGATTTCAACCCACCCGAGCAGTGGTTGGCGAACAAAACATGCGTCCAGTGTTGCTAGAAGTATTGTCATTTGACGATGCACGCATTGCTGTAACTTTGCTCGACAAAAAGCTCCCCGAGCTGGATACTGCGTTTGATACTGCGGGGACATATTGAAATTACATTTGTTGCATTTACGCTGGAGCTGTGAACACAACAGAGATCGATGTTACAATTACATTATCTGATGGCACTGATTCTAGTCTTAAAAATAATGAATACCTCAGAAATGCAATTCATGCACGTATTTCATTAATTTCAATTGTTGTGCTTCATACTAGTTCGACACCGGAGGCTAAAATAAACTCCGATGAATGAAAAGCTTAGTCGAAAATGTTTGTTTGAAGATTGTTTTGCTGAAGCTGACTAAAAAGTGGCTGTCAAAAGAAGATAATGTGTTTCAATTGAAAGGGATGAATGTTAAGTTCATCGTCCAACGACAATTTTCAATTGAAATTGAAATTGTATGACCCTGGCTGCTTTATATGCAGATATAAAGCTGATATAAAGCCACGTTTTAGTGATTCATGGTTAATTGGGCTGTTGTTGAATGAAGATTATCGAAGGGAAGCCTGGTTCTGGCCGCACGACAGTGCTGAGCGACCGTAAAGTGCAGCAGAAACTGAAGAGGATAACCAAG
This sequence comes from Aedes koreicus, assembly GCA_024533555.2. Lineage (NCBI taxonomy): Eukaryota > Metazoa > Arthropoda > Insecta > Diptera > Culicidae > Aedes > Aedes koreicus. The sequence goes on along the minus strand of JAHHFK020003143.1, from coordinate 67,071 downwards.
GGCAAAGTGGACTCATCGTTCCACGCCTTGGGCCGAGAGGTTGGTGAAAAAGGCCAAACGTTGAGAAAGTACCTGTGCAAGATGAACATTGTTATGCGGAAACATCAGTCGAGGCCGGCCATGTCTGAGCAACATGCAATCACCCAGAAGGAGCGGCTGAAGGTGCTGGTGTCATAATGGATGACGAGACCTATATGATGCTGGACGGCAACGACTGGCAGGAAACCTGGTACTTTGCGTACCCCACCAAGGAGATAGGCGTTGATGTAAAATATATTTCCCACACTATGTTCCTGAAGAAGGTCCTTCTCTTGCTCGATCAGTGAGAAGGGAATTTCCAAGCCGCTGATCTTTTCCTCGAGGCTTGCGGTGAACGAAGAAATATACATTAGAAGTGCCTACCGGAAATTGCCGGCTCCATCAAGACGTATCATGCCAAAAAGTGTGGTATTTTGGCCGGACCTGGTCTTGACCCATTATGCCAAGAGATCATTTGAGGAGATCTACCGACTGAAAGTAATCGTTGTGCCGAAGACCGCCAACCACCAGCTGCGAGCTATAGATGTTTTTTGGGTGAACCTCAAAGGGTGGATTCCTATGATTTAAAAGATTTTTTCTGCTTGTAATATTTAGAAGTAAATGAATGTAAAAATTAACTATGAATGAAACCATCTCTGTGCTAGAAAATTACCATAGCAACCAAAACACACGTTTGTGTCGAAGACCCCTCATCGCTAGATTAATTTATTCGCAGCATCAAAAAGTCGACTGAATTCGGTGCCCTGAGACCGACGCATGCGAGCGTCATTTAGATGAATAAAGGCCTTCCCAAAGTGCAGCGTGTTTTTTGCCGCCGTCGCAGCGAAATTGCGGCGAAAATATCGCCACGATGAGATTACATGACAGCTTATGGGAGCGCACAAACCGACGCGATGAGTTTTTTTTCGCCGCGATTTCGCTGTGGCAAAAAAAACGCTGCGGTTCGGGGGAGGCCTTAAAGACTGCCCCAAAAATATGGACGCAGTCAGAAACCGGTTACAATTCACAATAGAAGAATCCAAGTTGAAAAAAGAAGAAGACACCGAGTGGTGATTAATGTGACAGCTTCCATGTTAAAGTATAGGACAAAAATTTCAAAATGCTTCTAAGCAATTCAAATGAAATTTTAATTAAAAGTGGTTTGTTGTATGATGGATGAAACATCCAAAACTGCACAATAGGGACATTATTTTTGTTTGATTTTTATTTTGCTGAAACTGTCCTTATTGAATAGTTTTGGATGTTTTATCTATCATAGAACAAACTGCTTTTAATAAGAATTTCATTTGAATTATTTAGAAGCATTTCAAAATTTTCTTTCTATACTTTAACATGGGAGCTGTCACATTTATCACCACTCGGTGTCTTCTTCTTTTTTCAACCAGAATTCGTCTATAATTGATAACTGGTTATTTTTTATGGCTGCGTCCTGTAGTTTACCATTATATCTCAGCACTTGTATAGCGGTTTAATCGTTTCCGACAGATCGATTCGAAATGTGTGGAACTTCAGCGGAACAACGTTGAAATATTGTGCCCAAATGGTGTACAGAACCCGGAATGTTGCTGAGGAAGTTGACAAAAATGGAAGGAGTGTAAGAGAAAGCTGTGCAAACAGCGATCAGGAAGTTCAGTGAGGATAACTCATTTGAGCATAAATCGAACTCGGGTAAAAAAACGTCCAGCTATCCCTCATTTGGATAAAGATATGATGAAGAAGATCGTGCACAAAAAGAAGATTTCAGATCGGGATGTGGCCAAAGAAGTTAGCACTATAAAGTTCAATGTTCATCGTTCCAAAGAACGTTAGAATCTTCGAACCTATAAAAAGCAGAAGCAGCCGAAATGGAGTCCGAAACAAGAAACATCGATCAGGCCAAGAGTGCAAAACCACAATGTTATACGGTACGTGAAGGGGAAGTATTGAACCAGTCAAGTCGAAAAGGCTGGTGAGAAAGTTATAATCTGGAGAGCTATTTGTGGCTGTGGAAAGATTTCGCAACCTTTCATCACAACTGCTGCGATCAACAGTGAAATATACACCAAAGAGTGCTTACAAAAACGACTTCACAATTTCCCTTACTTGAGGCCACATGGATCCTGTTGTCTTCTGGCCAGATTTTGCGTCTAGCCATTAAGTGAAATCAACGGAAGAATGGTAAACCACCAAGAATGTTTCATTCGTTTCAAAGGACATGTACCCTTCTAATTTCCCGCAAATTCGACCAATTGAAGAATTTTGGGCATTGACGAAGGAACACCGTAGGAAACATGTCTCGGCAGCAGATACCATTCAACAGTTTGAAAAAGATTGGAAGAATGTGTCAAAACTTGTCGTTAAGAAGTCTAGGCTGAATCTTATGAAGAACGTTCGCCAGCTTGCATGTAACCCCTAGATCGCAAATATTGAGAACACTAACCTGATGGGCTACTCTAATGTTAGAATTATATCTAATAAAAATTGAATTTCGAACAATTGTGTACTTTTTTTTTTACTGAAAATTGAGTGCGTCCATACTTTCTGAGGCAGTCTTTAAGTTCAGAACAATGAAAAAATCATTTGAGTCAAACACACAATTTGCTGATTTTTATACGTTTCAATTTTGGGACACATTACTTTACACAACAGTATGACCTATGTTCCTTGATTTACGTAATTGCATTGCGTGCAAAAACAGCTTTCTTAGTGTGTTGGTATAGCAATGGTTTTTAATTAACTTCATAAACTTATTGGGGAAAATGGTGCAAGTGCAAACACAAAATCTAATCTTCTACTTAAAGCTTAGATTGAAAATTATCAAATGGCGAATGTTTTGAAGCTCTTATTTTTAAGTTTTTTTTTTCTACAAAATTATTTTCTAGCTATAGAATGCTCTAGAAAACTACCCCGACTTTTAAAATTGGTTTTTGTCTAAGACTTTTTGCCAAGTGCTCAAATTTTATGATACATCATATTCTTCAATTCACTGCTTCCTATAACAGCCTATGTATGTTCCCAGTGTATCCCAAATACAGGAGCGTTTACACCATCAGCATTGCTTTTTACTCACCATATTTCCCCTACATATGTGACAATGGGCGCCTCCATGAATCCAACCCCGAGTCCAAGCAGCACAGCCGCTGTGTACATCTCTGTCAGCGACCCAGCTTGATATAGCATCAACCATCCAATAATATGAGGAATATTGACTAAAATCATAGACCGCTTTCGTCCCAATGGTTCCAGTACAATACCAGACAGTACACTTCCAACCGGTTGACAAATGTAGGCAATGCTTCCTGAAAAAAAAAACGAATTACTTTATGATTCAAAGTACTCAACTATCGCAAGTTCTTACCAAACCAGGATGCCTGAGCAGGTGTGAAATGCAGGAATTCATCCGGTGCTCGATTCTTCAAACCACGTAGCGCCGGAATGACTATCGTGGGCAAAGCAACTGCCATTCCCAGATCCAGAAGGAGGAAATTCTTCGCTGTACTGGCCAAGATTTGCGGTAGGATGGTTCGAAATTTTCCTGCTTCCGGTTTCTCCGCATCCCCTTTAACAGTTCCGTTTTTTAACTCCATTCTAGCAGTCCCATTCGCGCTGGGGCTGTCCGCGTTGATTGTGTACACTGATTTGCTGTCAAATAATTTGAATGAGGTTACAGTTGTGATGTTACTAATAAAACTTAAACGAACCCCATGATGCTGCAGTTGCACCGTTCAGAGAGATCGACAATTGATCAATGATTTCGAATGCAAAAGGATGCGGCTTAGGTCAGTTCAGGCAAATCGCATTTTGACTGCTGCTTGACTTGGCTGTGAAATAAATGTAAACAAAGTGTACTCGTTAAGATTTCCCGTACTACCAACAGCGATAAGGATCAGGGGGAATCGATCTCTTGCTCACTCGACGTAATTGCTTGATCCCGAGAGTTCGCTTCAATCCGGAATATTTAATGGTCTGCATGTTTCACTCGTTTCATGATGTCTGGGTCGGGATTGTTTACAGCAGATAGTTACAGTATTTTACAACAGATAGATAGTTTTTATTTTGCTTTGATGTTTGACACTAATCATGAGCATGTCTAATGTCTGAGTGCTGAGTAGGGCTAATATAAAGGTTGTCGACTTAACTATGTCAGTTAAGACGTGCATTGTCAAGGCGGAGGCGGTGTTTTCTATTTTTGGTTCCATCGGGGAAAGTTTTCGGATTAAAGAGTGAGTCGATAATTATTGAGACACTTTAGATTGATCGGAAAATTGGTTTAAGTTTCGAAATGAGACCAAATTTTCACACTAGTTCAGTATACGTATTTATTTCAGTTTACATACGTTCTTTACAAAAGTTCGCGCTTAATCATGACCCAATAAGTTTCGGTCGGACGGAGTTCAGGACAGGTAGGTGGGTTCATATCTTTTGGTACAAAATCCACAGAATTTCTGCATTCAACTCCTGCATGGTTTTGGAGTAGTAGCATGAGGCCAAATCGGACCAAAATTACGTTTTTTGATCGTCTCAAAAACGGCAAAAGAAAATCAAGATGTATATTGTAAATCTTTAAACTACAATATAGGCGTCCATACCCGTATAAGGATAAACTGAGATGCTCTCAGATTTCCTCCACGAATCTCTTAGGGTGGTTGGGCTAGTGAAGAACTCAGGATGTGGGGTTGAGGGTTGAGGAACTGAATAAACATTCCTCCGGTTTGACCATTTCACAGGGTGGTGTCGTGCAGCTCAAGAAGACTGAGAAGAAAATTTCAATCGCAAACCATGTTCCCTCCATAAACAACGAAAATCCGTCCATTTCAGGACGATCAAATTAAGTTTCCAACTAAAGAGTTGTTTGATTGAAATTTCTTTTGAGCTCATCGAAATTTTCAGTACCACGCACCGGCTCAACATGGTGTTGCTTAATAATGGCCAAATCATTCGCCCACATCATCTTCGTGGTCAAGTGGTTACCGGCGTCGCCCGTCGTACAAGTGGTTGCCATGAAGTTGTGGTTTCGATTCCCGCTCCAGCCTGTGGAACTTTTTGCAAAACAAAAATGTCCAAACTGGTCCAGTGGGTGTTAGGTTAAGTTGTTCGTTATTCGCTTTACAACCAACATAAAAAAGCAAGACTGTAATATAATTTTGCATTATTTTGTTCCATTTCGTGCTGTGGATCGTAAGTTGGAGGAAAAAATCCAACATTGGTTGTGGGCAAAAAAAGCAACACAGCAATTCGCTTTGAAAAAATTAAATATGTGCGTGAGGTTGTGTGCGCAGTGGTTGAGTAAGAGATGGGAGCCCGAAAGTCAGATGACTCACAAAAATAAATTATGAAAATTTGAGACCGAGATTTTAACCGTGGCTGCCAACATGACCGCCCTTGATGGCAACCATTCAGCCGCTTTGATAAACTAAGAGCATTGTAATAGAAACCTTACATTTGGTTCGCTTGGCGAGGAATTGAGGGTATGCAATTAAAACAAATAGATATATTTTACACCAAGCTGTGTGCAACCTGTCGCTATCACACACTTGCATGGCATTGTTTATTTCATAAAACGCTTAGTCGATGATCAGTGAGAACAAAAATAGAACACTTGACGGCGGCAATACAACAGTGGCCAATAGCGTTTCACCATTTTGTGCTATCGACTCATCCATATTGTTTATTGATATGTTGGTGATGATTTAATAAGGACACTGCAGCGATACATTTGTTTCGAGCTATTTGTGCCTGCGAGTCGCTTACACACACGTGCATTGCTTCATTTGTACCATAAAATGCTTTGTGAATCATAATGGGCAAAATTGCCTTTTCTGAATCACGCGGATTTCGCAAGATATGATAGCAAAAACTGCAATTGCATTTTTGCCACCTTCTCAACTTTTGGGTGTATGTTAATTGTTCAGTCTGTACAATCTACAGTTGAAGATGGTGTAAATGCCTATTTTTATCGTAATATTACGTGCTGCCAAACACTCAGGTCGTCCTGCAGCTCAAGAAGACTGATAAGAACATTTTAATCGCGAACCATGTTCCCTCCGTAAACACAGGACCCATTTAACACTACCAAGCCCGTTGAACATTCAACAAACAAACTATCACTAACCGTTTATTCGAGCCGAACTGCAGTTTCTTTCAATTTTCGTGGAGGACCAATAGCGGAAAAAGAACCGGAGCCTCACACCCCGGTAGCATAGGGTTTCATGGTTCTTTAGACTGAATAAAATATAGTAGAAATTTATCAATTCGACGACATCAGTTTCTTCACATCAACAAGCAGTCCTACGTCAACTTTGCAGTTATGCTACTGACATAACTCACCCTTTCGTTTTTTTTTGTGGTGACCTGACAATTAGCATTATTTCTCAAGTACTTTTTCTAACAAACGAGATTCAAACATTAAATTATTGAAACCCCTATGCAAACTAGGGCCACTAACACAAGGAATAACATTTCCCTAACATGATGGCGATGCTTATCTTATCTTTGAATCTTACTCCCCCCTCTTTGTTTAAAAAATCATATACGACTATTTGAAAAAGTATTCGAATATTTGGGTAACGTTTTGGCCTGCTTTTCTTCATCTAACATCAGAGGCAGCTTGTTGATTTCCGCTATACTATTTGGGACACATTAACTGCGTAGTTACCATTTATCGAAAACGTTATAAAAAAATAAAAAAAATGCTTAGTTTTATGCAAAGCATTCGTTAAGTCAATTACAGACAACAGTTTTAATCGTATGTTGATAGTGGTGCTTTAAGAATCTTTATTAAGTATATGCGTAGTTTTGCATTTGATTTCAGATTATCCCTTAAAAATCAATATTTTATTAATAACTTTTTTATTTTGAGAAATTGAGAGATGCAATATGCTGCAGAAATATGTTTTTGTTTGATTGACAACTTTATATCAGGTAGTAAAAAACTCAAAAATTGGAAAAAAAAATTGAAATTTTGACTTTATGTGGTATTTCTAAGACAACAGTATACAACTTGTAAAATATAAGATAGACATTTGGTGTCCTCAGCAAAGTAGCTTTTAAAACATCAACAACAGTTTTTTTAATGCATCAAGTGTCTATCTCAAACTTGTGATAAAATAATTCACACTGTTAGGTGAGTTACTCATAAAATCATTGATATAAAAAAATGTGTTTTTGAATACCCAGGAACTTTCGTGAACCAACTACATTACTGAAATCAACAGTTTTTATGCTAATAATTTAGAATACGTAAACGGCCAAACGCTTGCCTTAAAAAAAAGAGACAATTTTCAGATGGATACCAAAAAAATCGATGAAAGATATCAAAACAATACCAATTTTCAGTGATTCCTGTATTAATTAATGATTTGACAAAACTGATTCCACTACCTGTCGGTAGTCGGCCTAACGGCAGTTGGCCAGAGCCTTTCGGTTTTCGCCACGAATTTGTTCGAATTGATCCTTCGCTTTGGATTCCTTCAGGATTTTCAAATGGGTGCACCTGGGGTACATTGGGACGTTCTTGGGCACGACTGGGATCTTCAAAAGCTCCATTTCCTCCAACGTCCGCTTCACGTAACGTGCCGAAGCCAGATCCGGCCAGAACACGACATCGTCGTTCAGGTGGTGTTTTTTACTGAAGGCCACACCTTCCAATAAGCACTTCGTACTGTGCACCACCCCGTTGACGGCAAGTCCCGAAGAAAAGAAGAGCGGCTTTGACATCCCCTGCGCACTGCCACAAGATAAAGGGGGAAACATCGCGTGGAAGCTTTACTTCTACGTCACTGCTTACCTCGATCTTAGGGGACGAGAAATAGCAGGTCCCCTGCTAGTCATTGGCGTTGAGCGTCAAATACGACGTACGTGATCACAACCACGTTGCGCTTCGCAGGGAAGACATCCTTGACGAATACTTTCAGCTGCTGCACCAGCCCAAGGCGTGGAAGGATATCGTCAACTTGCTTTGCGTCCTCCGCTTCAGCGCTAGCTGCAACTTTTGATCACGCAAAATCGTCAGACGACCGGTACTCGGCATAGGCTCGATGCTCTCACCTTTCTTGTATATGGCCACTTGGCTGTATCCGGCCGACACAAAGTGCGGCACGATGACGCCATAGCTGCCCAGCTGCCAATTTTCTTTTCTGTATATAGCTTACTTATATTTTTTGACGATTCACCGGTCGGCTCAACACTTGGTTGCAGTATAATCAGTAAACTGAAAAATCAGTTGGCTGAACATTTATCCTGAGCCAAAAAACTATATCCATTTTCTCCATGACTATACAGCCGCTGGTTATACCTAGCTTTGAAGGTAGTGCGTTAGAATCGCAAAGTGATGAGCTATACAGCACAATACCTCTGAAATGAGGTTTAACGCACACATCAAGAGATAAATTCATTTTCATCCAGCGGATTTTCCAGCGTTTAACCAGCGACGTAATAATAACCTGTTATTTTTGTGAAATATGAATTCTGAACTTTGCTCCTAAGCAACGTTCATTAAACCCCTACTTTTCCAATTTGCTCGCATTTTTCAAGTGCTAAATTTTGTGGTGCAGATAAATATTAACATTTTTGTTTAGTTTCCGTACAAATATATCAAAATTACCTAGCAGCCCTGTGTACTAGTACTAGCACGGGCTAATTACGGGCGTCGGGCAGACGACTTAAGGCGTTGCTGATCACGTTTGCGTTCCGTTGACGTTAATTTGACGAAAACCGTTGTTGTTCGCATTGTTTTTCAATGATGTGTCCCACGTCCTCGAAAATTGCAGTCTGATGTTCTGCGCAGATGATTTGAAGATCTACATAATCGCTACGAGCACCGATGACTGTCTTCAATTTCAACAACAGCTTGATGTATTTATCAGTTGGTGAGTCCAAATGTTGTGTCATATTCTTTCTGAGAACGAAACATCCTATCATACGTAACTATAGTTAGCATATAGCATATAGCATATATGCTTTAAATGGCACTGTACTAAATCGAGTTGATAATGTCAAAGATTTGGGTGTAATGCTGGATTGTCAACTCATATTTAAAATGCACTATTCGGAAATAGTAGATCGAGCAAATCGCCAGCTTGGATTTATTTTCAAGATATCAAGTGAGTTTGACGACCCTCTCTATTTGCAATCCTTGTAGAGCTCGTTAGTCAGATCTTTTTTGGCGTACTCTACCGTGGTCCGATCCATCATGGCTTCCATCTTACGAACATCGCTGTGCTCTACTAGGTATTGAACCACTAGTGGATAGACGCAAGTTCAACCAAGACATCTTCTGTGCCCAGATTTTACGTTCCGAAGTAGACCGCCCAGCATTGCTCAATCAGCTAACATCTATGCCTCTCAACGAGTACTGTGATCTAGAGAGCTATGGCGCCAACCACCGAGACGAACACAGTACGGATCAAATAATCCTGTCCTTCGATAAGTCGAAGGTTCCAGGAAAACTATAGTCTGTTCGATTCCAACATCTCTACTAACGTGTTTCGAAACAGCCCACGGAATCGATCTGACTGGATTGTTTCTGTTTTATTTTTATTTTATTTCATATTTTTGGGCAGTGAGTAATGCTTGTTTAGTTTGGCTTTATTCATTAAGACCTTTTCGTCTGACGAATGTATACAATAAACCATTACAAATACAAATACAAAAAAAAAACAATGGGAAAACTGTCAAATTCACGCAAACGCATCCGCAACGTATCAACTGTGGGCCAGCCTTTGTTCATGACGCACCCCAGGGTTGAAGTGGCTGTCATCCACGAACAACAATCGTGAAGCCGAAAACTTGTACTGCGTGTGGTGCTAATTTGACAGCTCGATTTTCTTGATGGCTATGTGCAGCAAACACAATATTCGCGGCGGAAGTCGTCGTGTTTTGTCGTTAATTTGATTTTAGAGAAACATCTTCCATGTTGTACTTAGTGCAGTGGTTATCCCAACTATAGTATTTTTTCATTGTTTATCAGCCAGGTAGTATAATGTTTTATCTAAATTACTGATGCTAGTAGTTTGGTAGAAGACATATTGTAAAGAAATATAATCCGTTGTGAACCGAGCTTGAAATGTTGGGAAAATCGCCACTAGCGCCACACCACAAGTGGCAGGCTTCAAGAACTAACGCTTTCTTCAGTCCTCTGTGACGCACCTGGTTTCAGTGTATTAAGTTCCATTTATACACTATAGATCATTACACACTGGCGTCATCAATGCAGTTTTGGACTTAAAATATATCCGGTAAAATTGGTTAAAGATTGTGTGCTCTAAAATTATTACGATTGAAGTAAAATAGCCTGAAAATAGACACCATTGCTCATTTTTACATAATCTCCTGAATCTAGACGTACAACATCCGAAAAAAGACAATGATAAATGTCATTTGATCGGTTCAAATCCTGACACCTTGTAAACAAGCTTCCTGAACTGTCAAAAATGTGAGGTTAATGCATTACGTGCAATGATCTAAAGAATATCATTACCCCAGAGCAGTACTAGGAAAACACAGAAACAATCCTTTTAATTTTTTTTTTTTTTTTTTTTTTTTAACTCTTTATTTGTTCCAAATTTATTCATATTTACATTTCATGTTAATCTAGGTGCTCCATGCCTTAGCAGTTCAGTATTTTAAACAGGTTTTTATTCCTGCGTGTCAGTATAACAATAATAATCTTAAAACTAAAAACAAACTAAAATTAATCTTAACTAAGCATAGAGGGAATTAATCATTGCAATAGAAGATTGCAACGATTTTTGTCTGAAATTATTAATTATTTTGTTGGACATTTGTTCTAAAGTCTCAACATTCGAAATTCTATGTACTTCGTTAGTACTGTACCAAGAAGGCAGCTTCAAAATCATCTTCAGAACTTTGTTCTGAATCCTTTGAAGTATTTTTTTCCTGGTAGCACAACAACTAGACCATATTGGAACAGCATAAAGCATGGCCGGTCTAAAAATTTGTTTAAATATTAGTAGTTTGTTCTTCAGACAAAGTTTGGATTTTCTGTTTATAAGAGGATATAAACATTTTATATATTTATTACATTTGGCTTGAATGCCTTCAATGTGATTTTTAAAATTTAATTTTTGATCAAGTAATAGACCAAGGTATTTCACTTCGCTTGACCAAGGAAATTGGAACACCGCTCATAGTAACGATGTGACTACTACTAGGTTTCAAAAAAAGAAGCTCTAGGTTTATGTGGGAATATTATTAGTTGAGTTTTGGAAGCGTTGGGAGAAATCTTCCATTTCTGTAAATAAGAAGAGAAAATGTCCAAACTTTTCTGCAGTCTCCTGCAAATGACACGAAGACTTCTTCCTTTAGCGGAGATGCCTGTGTCATCAGCAAACAAGGATTTCTGACAACCCTGAGGCAAATCAGGGAGGTCGGAAGTAAAAAATGTTATATAGTATCGGCCCAAGAATGCTACCCTGAGGAACTCCAGCTCTAACAGGTAGTCGATCAGATTTGGAATTCTGATAATTTACCTGCAGAGTTCTGTCAGTTAAATAATTTTGAATTAATTTTATAATATAGAGCGGAAAATTACAGTTTTTCAATTTAGCAATCAAACCTTCATGCCAAACACTGTCGAATGCTTTTTCTATGTCTAGAAGAGCAACTCCAGTTGAGCAGCCTTCAGATTTGTTTGAACGAATTAAATTAGTAACTCCTCAAAAGTTGATGAGTAGTTGAATGGCCATGGCGAAATCCAAATTGCTCATCTGCAAAAATTGAGTTTGTATTGATGTGAAGCATCATTCTATTCAAAATTAGCTTTTCAAAAAGTTTACTGATTGAAGGAAGTAAACTTATTGGTCTGTAGCTAGAAGCTTCAGCTGGATCTCTCTCGGGCTTCAAAAGAATTGGAACAACTTTGGCATTTTTCCATTTACCAGGAAAGTATGACAAATGAAAACATTTATTAAATAATTTTACCATGAAAGACAAGGTACTCACTGGGAGTTTTTTGATGAGTATATAGAAAATTCCATCATCACCTGGAGCCTTCATATTTTTTAACTTTTAGTTATAGTTTTTACTTTCGCTCAAATCAGTACTCCCAGGATTCATCCAAAATATTTTCCCTTGAGGAAATATTCATATAATCAAGAGAAACCTGATTCTCAATAGGACTAGTAAGACCCAAACTGAAATTATGGGAACTCTCAAACTGCTCGGCAAGTTTTTTGAGCTTTTTCCACATTTGTTAGCAATATTTTATCACCTTCTTTGAGCGCTGGAATAGGCTTTTGAGGTTTCTTTATAATTTTGGAGAGTTTCCAAAAAGGTTTGGAACTCGGCTTCTAATTTTGACACATTATTTTTCCAAATTGTTTGTTCCTCAGGGCAGAGAAGCGTTTTTTAATTTGTTTTTGCAAATCTCGCCAGATAACTTTCATGGCGGGATCGCGTGTTCTTTGATATTGTCTTCTACGGATATTTTTCAGACGGATCAAAAGCTGAAGATCGTCGTCTATTATAATTGTATTGAACTTTACCTCGCATTTTGGAACTGAGACAGCTCTTGCTTCAACTATGGAAGTAGTCAGAGAGTCAAGAGCATTATCGATATCATTTTTTAGTTTCCAAAGGAATATTAGGATCAAAGTTTTATTCCATGAATGTTTGATATTGGTTCCAATCAGCTCTATGATAATTGAAAGTAGAACTGTTGGGATTAGAAATTATTTTTGTGAGATATTTCAAAAGTTACAGGAAGGTGATCCGAACCGAAGTCGGCATATAAAATTAACCAATTGGCTACAAAGTTGACATGAATCAGTTAAGACCAAATCAATAGTTGAGGGATTTCTAGCGAAAGAAAAGCAAGTTGGGCTGTTTGGGTATTGGATAGTGTAATAACCCGCAGAACAATTATCAAATAGTATATTACCATTGGAATTACTTTGAGCATTATTCCACGATCGGTGTTGTGCATTAAAATCACCAATAATGAAGAATTTTGACCTATTACGGGTAAGCTTCTGTAGGTCACCCTTGAGAAGATTCTTTTGCTGACCTACGCATTGGAATGGTAAATAGGCAGCTAATAGTGTAAGTTGACCAAATTTTGTTTCAACAGAAACCCCCAAAGTTTCAAAAAACTTTGGTATCAAATGAAGAAAGAATTTGATGTTTGATACGCCTATGAACAATTATGGCAACCGGACCACCTGGACTTTTAAGACGATCATTGCGGTGTACGAAATAATTAGGATCTCTTTTTGTTTGCATCACCTGGTTTAAGAAAAGTTTCAGTTACAACGGCAATATGCACGTTATGAACTCGTAATAAGTTAAACAGCTCGTCTTCATTATTTTTAAGAAATCGAGCATTCCAATTTAAAATATTTGTCAGTGTCTTAATACCCATTGCTGAATTTTCAGGGTCATGACAATATTGTTTGCAAATTTGATACCAGTTTGAATTGCATCAAACATGGAGTTTGTATTTAACATTCCATTAATCATATCGATTAATGATTTCTGTAAAAAATCCATTTTTGGAGCGGTTATACTACCTAAGTCAAAATCTTCAACATTTCTGGTAGAATTTTGGTTTCTACCGGCTGTAACGGCAGCGTAGGAAGCTCCATTATCTCGCTGTACATTGCTACCAGCAGGTAATAATTGAGCATTGAAAACTTGTGCTCTGTTTGTACTTACGGGTACATGTGTACTTCGCTGACCATTGTTAACAGCAGATAGCAGTGGAAAATTTGACGGTTGGGCATTGATCGTACCTTCCGGTACGAATGTTGGATTTCCTCCTCGATGACCGTTGTTAACAGCCGAGGAATAATTACCTGGTCGGGAACGTGAAGCGGTCCCTACCTGATGCTTAGCACGAGAATTCAAGATCGCTTTGCGAGTCTTGCATTCCCAAAAATTGGATTTGTGGTTTCCACCACAATTCGCACATTTAAAATTTTTGGGATCCTTCACAGGACAATTGTCCTTGACGTGAGAGGAATTGCCACAATGCATGCATTTGGCATCCATGTGACAATTTTTTGTCCCGTAACCCCATCCCTGGCATTTACGGCACTGGGTGAGGTGTTGAGAATTTCCTCCAGTCTTCCTGAAGTGTTCCCACTTCACTCTGACATGGAGCATAAGGCTAGCTTTTTCCAATGCCTTGAGGTTATTCAGTTCATTTGATTTAAAATGAACTAAATAAAAATCTTTAGAAATCCCATTGCGAGAATCGCCAGATTGGGATTTCTTTTTCATCTTTATCACTTGAACTGGTGTAACTCCAAGCAATTTGATAATTTCTTGTTTGATCTCATCCAGGGATTCACCACTTCGGCTAGGACCTTTTAAGACCACCTTGAACAGACGTTCAGTTTTGGTGTCATGTGTAAAACATGCAAAATTTGATGCCTCTTTGAGCAAGATACTCCACGAGAAGTTTAAATTCGATCAAGGTTTCAGCCAATACACGGCATTCACCCCGACGACCAATTTGAAAGGAAAATTTCGAGATCTTTAATGAAATTCGTGAGTTCCTTACGGAGCCCATGAAAATCAGATGTTGTTACCACAATAGGTGGAACCTTTTCTGCATTAATTCGGGAATGCTTCGAAGATTTTGGCCTGACTGATGGATCATTCTCATCATCAGTCAGAATATCGAATTGATTGCTCAAATCAATATTGTTAGAAGGGGGGAATCCAGAGATTGTCCCTTTCTTTTGCGTTTTAGGCGCCATTTTCTCCAAAAAATGATTAGAATTTATACGTTTTCTCCTAATCAACTTCCAAGCAGATTCTACAAGAATCCGAAGGGTCAAAAAGACAGTCCTTTCAATTTTTTCTTTCAGTGTTCCTTATAGTTTGTGGGTGGTTTGGAGCAGAGAAAGAATGTGTGAATTGCAACTTGTCGGTAATTTTAGCGAATATTTCATTTCTACATTCGGTTCCTTGATTCGTTCTGATTGCTGAAGATGTTCCGTATATAAGAATGCATTCTTCAATAAATGCTTTAGCAATGGATTTTGCGTGTTTGCCTTTTATTGGTTGCAAAATGACGTTAGGTCGCATTGTATTGTTAATGCATATCTGTAACCGGAATCTGACTTTGGGAATGGACCTATTCTGTATATGGCTACTGATACAAATGTTTTCGAAGGTGAAGGTGAACATATTTTTTCCCACAGTTTTTATACTGCGTTTGTTCTGTTTCCAAGTTATATATTTTTATGTATTCTTGTATCGTATTTTTCATGTTACATCATTTATGGAATGATTTTTGCGAACGATATAATCTATTTACGCCGACATGGCCACCAATTGCAGTATTTGACGCGCGATCTGGCTCCAAATCGGCTCAGCTAGCAATAATATTTACCAACCAATATTTGTAAATAAAATCAGCTGACATAATAACTCACATTCACACTATAACACGCCTACGCAATATCAAAAATAATCTAGTATACACGTTACTTTGACAATACTAGAAAGTCCCTCTCCATACGACAATTTTTATTAATGTTTATCGGCACGCGCTTTCTTCTCTGTTGGGTCCATAATACTAGGTCACTATCAAATAATTATTTGCCATAGGTCCAAATCTATTTGTCTTATCATTAGCTACACGCAAAAAAATCCTAAGATGCCCGGATCCGTGAACTGCTGTCATGAATTCGAGAATCAAGCAAAAAATACTACCGTGAACTGAATCACGTTTAATCATGAACTAAATCACGTTTTTAGGTAAAAATCCTGAAAACGTGATCTAGTTCACGGTCCGTTTTCATTTTCGTGAACGCTTTCTGTTTCTGTGTAGCGTGATAGTACTTTCGGCTAGTGGATCCTAATTCCATTGCTATATTTTGGCAGTATTTGAACCAAACGACTTGAGTTCTCGTACACGATTGGAATATTCGAGGTACTCTACATGTTCAAAAACTCTTCTCCATTCCACCAACAATCCATATGAAACTAGCGATTTGAAATTGGTTCACTGTTGTAGAACCTCTAGGTCCAAAGGGCATCTGGCAGTCTGCACCTTGCAATAAACTCTTGCGCTTTCCAGTACCTTTCGGTACTAGTATCTTTGTTTTTGTTTTGATTCGCTATGCTATTTTGACAAAATATTTGTCTGCTAGTACTTCCTGAACCAAAAAAATATTCATTTTCTTCATGACTATCCAGCCGCTGATCCACTGCGGAACTGAGACCCCCCCCCCCCCCCCCCCCCCCCCCCCCCCCCCCCTTCCTTCGTAGTACTCCGCGCATAATGGGACGACCTGCTGACCACTCCCTACCCCCCAACCACCACTCCCTACCCGAACAACCTGGACCACTAACACAGGTTTTTCCCCCACCCCCCAACCACAACCCCCCACATACTATCACTCACCCCACACCTGCTCACCTGTCCTCCTTTCCCTCCTCTGTCGGGCGGGCGGGGCTCATCTCCGGCAGGAGACAACTATTACGCTCTACCACATTACATCTTTTTGCCTTTGCCGAGAGTGTATATTACCCGATGCCTTATCGGCTAGTCTTCTACTACCACTCCTCTTCCTTCCCCTCCCCCACCCAACCCCCACCTCCCCCCCCCCATCCCAACCCGTTCACAGTCCTCACTCACCCTAACCCCTCCGTTACCTTTGCTACATGCCCCACCACCCCCCTTCTAGCTCTCATACCCCCGTTCCTCTACCTATTATACTATAGCATCTCTACTCAACCACGTCAACTAGCGGTTCACTGGTGGTTCACCCCTAGTCCCCCCCCCCCAGCGCCCCCCTCCCCCCTCTCTTGCGCTCTTCCGCCCTCTTTGCCCTTATCCTTGTTTCTGTGTTGTTTTTCTATGTTACTTTGTCCGTTTTTACGGAGTGTTGTGGGGTGTGGTCGGGTTACGGGCCTAGTTGCGTGGTACCCTGTTGGCCCCCGTGGGCCCGCCTGCCCCGCCCCCCCATCGTTTTTTTCCGGTCTCCCCACCCGACCGCCGTACGCCTTACGTCGTGGTTGCGGAGTTTTTACCGATTTTGCCCAGTCTCCCTAGGCCCACTCGGTCCCCAGCATCCCGTCTTTTCCTTGTCTCTTCCTGGCCCAGCCCTCCGCCCCAGCGCGCCCCAAGTTTTGCACTTACGCCCCGTGCCGGCGCCCGCCCCCCCCCGACACGCCCGCCTGAAGCCCCCGCAATCCACACCAAGGCGCAACTAAGCCGCGTACTATTCTGGTTGCACGGTGTACTCGGCCCGGGGGGCTCCCACCCGTGGCCCTCCAACTCCTCGTTCGCATTGTTTGGTGTTGTTACCCCGCCTCCCGCCGACGTGCCCCCCCCCGCTATCTCGCGCGTTTTTTCCCCGAGTGTAAGTGTCGCCCCCCTTGCTCCGCGGACCCCCACATCCCCTTTTTTTTTTTCTTTCCTCCGGTACCCTCCCAATTTTTCTTTTCTTTTTTTTACTTTTCCGTTTCAGTAAACGGAATTTAACATGGGATTGAGATAGAAAAAGAAATTTCTTTCGAACTCGATACCGCCCTTAATACTTTCCAAAGTTGCCTGGTTCCTATAAACTTGGTTGGAAATTGTAATGGTTGTGAAAAACTTGTGTGGCAAAACCTTATCCCATCTACCAAACCTCGATACTGCCGTCCGACACGGATTCGTTTTGTAAAAGAATCGACAGAGATTACAACGGAAGAGTTGGCTGATTTTGAGAATCAGGTGGCAAGTCTCGTAAAATCAGAAGTTTTAATTACGGACTCTGGAATTTTGAAAATAGCCCATACATTACCTCCTTCCATGGTAAGTGGAAAAGTGTGTAACAAGCTCGGGCAGCGTTAAATCGCTCAGTCGGTGTCGCCGAGGACAATATTTTGGACCGTCGAGTACGCAGGCAATCGGACTTGGCAAACGTACGTGATCGCTTGACATTTCGTTACGATCCAACGGTAGTTAATGCTGTCGACAAATCGGTGACCATTGAATAAATGAGTATCGTTTGCCCTCATTGTAAGGCGTTAACATTTCGGAATGAAACTAAGGGATTACATATGTTGCGCAAGGGGTATGAGTAATATCAAAGCAAATGTAAAAATCACAAAACGTGTCCAAATATTATGGTAAACTTCAGTTTCATGTTTCAACTTACGGAATTTCGAACGCATTTCTATAGGCAAACAAATTACGAACGTCTGATAACCGAAGTGTGTCACATTCACCGGCTGGCACAATCAGATTAACAAAAACAATCTTTTAACGTTAATGATTTCAATTTGAGGCAGCATGACATTTGCTGGATTAGCTAGTCCTAAAACATTGTGAACATTTGATGTTGAAGTCTAGATATTCTGTTTCAACCTGATAATGTAAAAACTTCTACCGAATATGCCTTCGTTGTATTATTCTAATAACTCTGATCTAAAGCTTTAGAATGTTCTAATAGAAGCATAAAACCACGCGCTATTAGCTTTGATGGAAATCTCTTGATTTAAACACAATCTCTTTTGTGTGCTGACCTAGAAACCTAATTAATCTGGTTCCGGTTGTTAAGGCCTTGAAAAGGTTAAAAAAAAACAAAATATGTAAACATTGGTGCGTGAATCGTAGTTTTGATTTTGTTTTGGTGTTTTTTTTTATTGAGCTAAATCATGAGTGAGATATTTTTGTTTGCGTTGTATTGAAAAGAACAGTTTATTTTTCCTACAATCTAAGCGAAAGGAGTTAATTCATCTAGCATGTTATGAATTTTACCCTAACTCAATCCACGGTGAATCTCTCCATATCGAGCCTATGAATTGCACTGTTATATTATAATTATGTCATTTGAAAACTCTGTTGTTCGTCGTTTACCCTTCCTCCTAATCTGCCAGTACGTGTTTCGCCAAATCTTGATTAGTATAGTAACCAAACCAAACAGGTTTCCGAGATCTTCTTACGCTTGGTCAAGGTCTTCGCGCATCATTTTTGCATGGTCTGACAGAGCTCGCCGCGAAGCTTATTTTATGGCATCTCTGTTGCTGTTCTCGCTTATTTTTCTGCTGCGTGATTTGCATGAATCGAACATAATCTATCAGCAAAAAAATCGCCATATACTGCCTTAACGTTTCTATACTCTTCAGGCAACCTGTGTATTGGAATGATTTGCCACCGTTCGTGGATAATTACAGCAGCCTTTCATATGGTGTATATGATTGTACAGAAAACACCTATCACTAATTGCGGGGTTAATCATGTCAAATAGTTTCCCCTAGCAAATGCTGACAGCAGAACGGTAAACGTTTATCGAAAGCCTTTTGTTCCGAGCAAACTATTTTGAAGGTTACTGCAAACGCGATGCCCAACAACTTCGTCTCGTTATTTAGCTGCTAAACATGATCATCGCTTATCAAAATCCATTCATCGCCACCACCACAATGTGCAATGTCAGTGGTAATGTGCCGGTTCGTTGATCGGTGACTGCTTTGTACCTTAATAGAATAGACTATTATCCGAGGCCCGGAGATTCGAGTGGCTGATGTCCAATTGGATAGAACTACTAATGGATATTATTGAATATTTCAGAATTTTTCGTATTAATTTATAATCTCCCTGATTATTCTTAAGTCCTTCAAAAATATACATAAAATTAAAATACACCGTGTCCAATATATTCTCATACACTTTTTCCTTGCATTGGTGTCGTGCAACTACTCAACATGCTTCACGTATGTGTTGGTGTAGTTTTGCACTATGTTTATACAAACGTTTTTAGGTTATGTCGGATTGTTTTCATTCGATGTTTATCTTTTACCTGCGATGAAGGAGTTTCGTAATGTGGTGATAAAAAAGTTTTTGAAAGGTGAGCGCCCGGGCGCTATTTTCAGAAATTTGAAAAACTTCGGAGTAAAGCGGGATTTTGTGTACCGAACCATCCGAAGGTACCGTGACACCTGTTCGTTGGATGACTGGAAAAGATCCGGTCGTACTCGTACGGTGCGGATTGCACGAGTTGTTAAAGTGGTCAGGGAACGGATTAGATGAAAATCATAGCGCTCCGTATGTAAAATGGCTGCAGATCTGAATGTTTCGAGATCGTCAATGCTCAATATACTGCAAAATGACCGCGGATTCCAAGCTTTCAAGAAACGTAAGATTCACGGAGTTTCGGAAGCTACCAAGCAGAAACGACTCGAAAGAGCAAGTCTGCTTTTGTCGCGGCACGGTGGTGAAGAAATTATATTTTCCAACGAAAAGTTATTCGTCTGGCAACAATCCCACAATGTCTAGAACGACAGATCGTGGGCTCTCTCTTCGAGAACTGTTCCAGAGAGTGATAGAAATATTCCACGGTTCCAAAGTGCTGCGTCAGTGATGGTTTGGAGAGGAATTTGCAAGCGAGGCAAATTACCACTGGTTTTCATCGAAAAAGGCGTTAAAGTGAATGCCGTATATTATAAAATGGAAGTTTTGGAGAAAGTTGTCAAGCCATATGTACAAGAGGTGTTTGGAGATGATCACTATGTGTTTCAGCAGGACGGAGCGCCATCGCATACTGCAAATCTCGTTCAGGGCTGGTGCCGAGAAAATTTGACCGACTTTTTGGACAAGAATGAATGGCCTCCCAGTTCACCCGATCTGAATCCCTTGGATTATTTCGTCTGGTCATACATGCTGGCGAAGGTAAATGACCACAGGGCGTCTAATATGAACCAATTCAAAACCGTAATCAAACGAATTTGGGACGCGAAGTCGTGCGTGCCGCCTGTGACGGTTTCGAAAAACGTCTGGAGCTGGTCAAGAAGGTTAAAGGCGGTGTTATTTCAAAATATATGCTATAGTTGATCAGTATTATATTGCAATATAATGGGTAAAGTTATCAATAAAATCTGGATTATCGATTTGAAATAAATAGAGTTTTATTTTGTATGAGAATATATTGGACACGGTGTATATAGAATAAACATACATAGCTCCTAAGTACTGAGGTTTACACTATTTCCAGTCATATTAGACTAAAGCAGACTCATTTCTGACAGACGAGCTCTTAGTTTAGACAAACATTTACTCGAAAATTTGTCGATCAACAAAGAGGAATTTTAAAAGCTAGATCATTCAGAAATTTCTTCATTTTAGAAATAGCAGTGCTCCAAGTGGTCGGATATGCAAGTTTTACACAGCGGTTTATTGTTTGTAAACAGTTCTGATGCGTCTATTTCTTCACAGTTTAAAACTAACGTGGTTCCAAGATATTCATCAGGAAGAGAAAATAAAAACAATCTTACACAGTTACTTGCAAAATCAAGCTGCGTCAACTCGGGAGCTGACAAAACTGCTGGTTTATCCTAAAAGTACTGTACTAGTCAAATCAAAAGATCAGAGAAGATGGTGCGGAATTATTTGAAAAACTCTTTTAAATACGGCATTGAGCGTCAAGGGAAATTATAGATTGACAACCAGGCAAAAGGTACAAATTCCAGGGGGCAATCATTAAAGATTGCGCTGTAGCTCACATGGATTTCAGTATCAATGTGATGACTATATGGTTAGGATAAATGCTAAAACCTGTTCTTTCATATGTGCGAATTGTCACGTCATTATAGGATACGAAGCGAGTGTGAAAGAGTTAGTTCATTTGTTCTGTCATGTCTATCGTGCCTTGGCATTGATCGATCTGTTTTGATGGGCCATATTTCGACAAAGACTTTTCATTAGGGCCTAACTGACAAACGTAAACAATGGCTTCTTTCGTAAATTTCTCGTAATACTAAATCTACCCATGTAAGCTTCCAACTTATCTAACTCTTGTTCTTCAAAATGGCTGTGGTAGATTAATGAGGCAATTGTTTACGTTTGTCAGTTAAGCCCTAGTGAAAAATATTTATCGATTTCAGTTGTCAGATGTCCAAAATTGTCAAAATCATGTGAACTATGATGCATCTATATGTGGTTGACAGCGACGCAGACCCTCTGCTCTGTTCTGGGGGTGCGACACATCTAAATCAAGATTCAAGATAATCGAAAAATCCCACGCTAGTGAATCAAACTTTGAAAAATCTTGTTTCAGCTTATGAATCCTAATCCATCAACATGCATCGTTCTGTATCTTTTTGCAGTAAATCTTTCAAATCTTCATCAATCTTCTTTCTATTTACTAAGCGTGCGTACATCGCACAAAAGCAAAACAAAAAAAAAAACCTGCTCTGATATAGAGTCACATCTGGATCCCTGGCTCTGTTCACAAAAGCACCGTTAGCGTTAGCATTCTCAGTGCATCTCCAAAGATTAAATGGACAAAACTAAAGCCAAAATCCAAGCTGACGCTCATGCACAAAGCAAACCGATAAACCGACGCAGAGGCGGAATATCAAGACGGCAAGAAAAATGACTTCATCGGAACAGCGGACGGGTGAGATATGCCAACTTCCACGATAAGCGAATTAGGGATGGCTCTTAAGCAACTAGGCAGCTGGGAAGGATAGTACCGGAGCGGAACTTATAAAAATGAGCCCGGATAAGTTGACAAGTGCTTTCCCAGTTCATCTACCTCCAGTTCGATATGGCGCTAGAAGTTGTGGGTACGATTCAATAAATCCAGTCAATTCATTTGCTTCGCTGACGACGTAAACATGATCGAAAGAACGTCCCAGGCAGTTACTGAGTAGAACAAAAGGCTGAGACGTGAAACGGAAAAGGTTGGATTAAGGCGCAATACTTAGCTTTGCTTAGCTTAGCTTGACTGACTGTACGTATCAATGGTTGCTACTTCGTGATTGATCAGAATCAGTGAATTTGCACTATGAATCAACAGAATTGGCTGGGAGTAACCGACCATTCTCACTGTACACGTTTCAGTCATTCAATTTCTTTAATAATCAATAACGGCGCCAGCCACGTCCATGCAACCAGGTGGGAATGATGCTCAGGGACCGTATTTACCTCTGCATCCCCACAAAGGTCACAGGTAGAAGCTTTTTTTATGTTAGTAGGGTAGGGCTCGATAGATCAGGATTCATCTTGATAAGTGAAGTGATTATATTTATGATTCATAATCGTTAGTAAGCTCGCGCCGTCGAACAATAGATAACCATGTCCGATAGCAAAATAGTGCGCAATAAAGCATTGACACGACCGCTCACAGCCGATGCGCGAAGCGAACTCTTTTTGTCGTAAACTTTCTATTTTTACAACCGCACTCCAAAAACCACTTCACTACTGCAACTAACATCCGCATCAATCAAGTAGAACGTTCTAAAGAACAATCCACACTAATTCATCCAAAACGACAATAGGGGGTTTTAATTTTTTTTTAAAAACATGTTTTTTTCCATCCGTATCGATGATGGGCGTTCTTCCTAGCACAAACATATTTTTTATGAATCTCAACTGTTTTTTCTCCATTTTTAAACAAGAAAAATCTAATCATTTTTTTTCACAAACTGATATGCAGTTTCACAAAGTGACAGCACTTAATTTTCAGTAACGGGGGTTCCCATTATGACATGTATGTCAACTTATGTATGCTAAAAATCAGTGGTTGGTTTAGGTAGTCTGTTTTTTGTAGCGTGTTTCATGGTGAAATAGGATGGTGTTGTCTTGCAATCATTATTTTTTGAAATTGTTTTTATTTTCAAGAGTTTCGCTTGTCAAAATTAAAAAATAAATTAAATGCCGGTATATTTTTATATGTATTATCGAACAATGTTATAATCCACATACTCCTATAATACCCTATTGAGGGACATGGTAAAAATAAGAGTTCGTAGATGCATTTCGTGCCTTCTGGCAACTTTACGCTTCTATTAATGTCCATGCTCATCGGTTTAGCACCAAACAGGGGAGACTTGGTCCTATACCCAATGATTTCATTATCTCAAATCCACTCAACCAATCGCAATGCTTTGTGATATATTGGACGGATTATTATAATTTGAGATAATTCAATGCAGACGTCTTCCAAATTTGGCTGATCGACAGGCAATTGGTGGAGATCCACCTGGTACCTCATAGCAAGATGCTTAGATGCGGACCGGAAGATTTGATGAGCTAACTCTTCCGGTTGGATTAAGACGCAATACTGTAAAATTAGTAAATTTAGCACGCAAAATGAAGCTATTTCAAATGTTCCTTTGACACTCTACCGTTGCACTCTACTTGCTAATCTGCCAAAATCAAAATCATATCTACAATTTCTTGGTCTATTTTTTGGCGTTCATGGCGATAACTCTTTACTTTCCAGATGGTTTTTGGTTGCTTATAAGTGCAAATATTCATCTTCAAAAAATTACTATTGCAAAAGTTGCTGCCTAATGTGATGTAATCCATCAAAAAAGTGTTTGTTTAAAATCAACAGTTTGCCTATTGTTTTTCAATCGTTACTTGCCCGCTAAGAAAAAAGTACCCAACGGAGCAGTTAAGTGTGGGAAGCCAAAGTTGGGTATAATCATGTTTACCTACCGTTGGGTACAAATAACTTACTATTGGGAAAATTCTACCTTAAAATAAGTAATTTGTACCCAACGGTAGGTAAACATGATTATACCCAACTTTGGCTTCCCACACTTAACTGCTCCGTTGGGTACTTTTTTCTTAGCGGGTGCATGAATTCATAAAAATACATTTTAGTTGTATTAATGAATATCCGGAGAGGTCTAAATAGGTATTAACAAATGAATGGTTGATCGTTAAAAATGAGAAAAAGTAGTGGATCACCTGGCTACCATTGGAAATTGAAGCTTGACGCGAATAATAAGACAGGACTTTTTTTGTTGTGTTCTCTTTAAAATTGTGTATTTACAATGAAATTTCAGTAGCTCGAAAACAACAACTAAGGGGTGAATCGAAAAGTAGTTTCAAATATTCTTTGACTTTAAATTAAGTATGAACGTTGATTAAACAAATCAAAAAGCAGCCTTAATTTCAGTATGGGATGTTAAAAGTGCAGTTTGAGATCAAAATCAGACAGAAAGTTCATTCCTGTCGTACAAACTCAATTTCTGCACAGTATGTTCTGAACAACATTGCCATCCTTTTGCAGGATTCTCTTGACAATTGCTCAATAACGCTCAATTGGGCGGAACTACGGACAGTTTGGAGGGATGATGTCCTTTGGGAACGTCCATTAATTACGTCACGCAAAAATTGACTTTTTGTAACCCCCCCCCCCCCCCCCCCCCGTCACGTTTTTTGTATGGACCTTCAAATTTTTTTGTATGGATCGTCACGTTTTCTCGAACCCCCCCTCCCCCCTACTGCGTGACATAATTAATGGGCCTTCCCTTTTCAACGTAATCGATATGGTTTTCCTCCAACCATTCAACGAGCATAGTGGGCAGATGCCAAATCCGGCCAGAACAGTGGTGGAGTTGTGTGCTGCTTGTAAGGAGTGTTCGAATATAAGCTATCCACATACATTTGCGTTGTACGCATGTATTTTGATGGTTTTTTATGCTCTGAACACTGCATGCTGTGCGTTTGACTGTCAGCTTTCTTTTGTTTACTTGTTTGTGCGGTTGAAATTCTGCGTTTTCAAAATGTCGCGTATTGAAAAGGAAGTGAAAATTAAGGTTCTGGACACATGGCTAAGTGAGAAGGGTATTACTATGCGAAAATTGGTGAAGCGGTTTGGAATTCATCATGCGAGTGTTAAAACCATCATTAATAAGTTTGGGGAACACTATTCTTTGGATGAGCTACCAGGAAGAGGCAGGAAACTCGGTTCTTCCAACCCGAAACTGGAGCAGAAAGTGGTATCTCTAATCATGAAGAACAAATCAATGTCAATACGTGATTTGGCCAAAAAAGCAGGAACGAGTGTCGGAATGATCCAGCGTATCAAGAGGCGAAACCACCTGAAGACCTACAAGAAGCAGAAAATCTCGAAACAAAGTGCAGAACAGAAGAAGCGAGCAGCAACAAGGGCCCGGAAATTGTATTCGCGTCTTTTGCAGCGTCCGGATGCATGCGTTTTATGGACGATGAGACCTATGTAAAGGAGGACTCAAAAACCCTTCCAGGTCCACAATACTTTACTGCCGTCGTTGGAGAGGATGTGAGCGATGCGGACAGGTCGATTCAAGTGGAGAAATTCGGTCGAAAGGTACTGGTATGGCAAGCAATATGTTCCTGTGGTTTGAAGTCAACCATTTGTTACACTACCGGAACTATAAATGCGGAAATCTATCGATCTGAGTGTCTCCAGAAGAGATTGTTGCCTTTATATAAGAAGCATAGTACACCTCCACTGTTTTGGCCGGATTTAGCATCGGCTCACTATGCCAAAACCACTCTCAATTGGCTTGCGGAAAAGGGTATAGATTTCGTTGAGAAAAATATCAATCCACCAAATTGCCCTCAGCCTCGACCCATCGAACGTTACTGGGCAATCGTGAAGAGGGTCTTAAAGAAGACTGGTAAGGCAGATGGGAACATGCAGGAGTTCAAAAAAATTTGGGCTCAAACGTCCAAAAAATGGGATGCAACACTTGTCCGGAACTTGATGAAGAGCATTCGATCCAAAGTTCGAAAATTCGTGAAGGAATAACTTAAATTTCATCCGGTCTTCATTATGTTCAAGTTTAACCTCGTACAATAAAGGATCAATTTTTTGTATGAATAAATCGGTTTTCATCATAATTTGAAAGAAAGTTTGTGGATAGCTTATTTTCGATACACTCCTTATAATGGCAAAAGCCGCTTCTGTAGGCATACTTTCCGGTATACTTCGGCATTGATTGTTCGTTTCGTGAAAAAACTGGATGCCAAACAAGCACCTTTTGTCCGAATTTCTCAACCTGAACAATTTTTTCCGAGTCAAACACATCCTTGCCAACGACCTTCGTGTAATATTGCGGGCCAGAGAGAGTTTTTGAATCTTCATTAACGTAAGTTTCGTCATCCATTAATATGCACTGATCGTCGTTCACCAAAATTCGATCATAGAGCTTCCGCGATCTTTTTCTGGCAGTTTCTTTGTGTTCAGAAGTTTATTTGGAGATTTTTTGTTTTTTTTTATATGTTTTGAGGGCATATCGCCGTTTGGTTCGTTGGATCATTCCATACGAAGTTCCTGCCTTCTGGCTAAACCTTGCATACTAGGTGGGATGAAAAGTAACCTCCTTGGGAATGAAAAAAAAATTTGAATGTTTTTTTATTTTATTCAATGTAGTCCATGAGTGATGAGCCATCTTTTAAGGTTTTTGGAACAGATAATAGTCCGAAAGAGCCAAAATCTTGATTTAGCAAAATCCGGTGGATGCGGAAGCAATTGGAGCCGTAAGTCTTTGATTTTAGCCGTGGTTGTGATGGTCTTGAGCGCCGGCACATTGTCTTTCAAAATTTTATTTTTCTCTTCATGTGAAGCCCTTTATGCAGCGATTTCGGACTTCAATCGCTCCAATATTGCACAGTACTACTCGCTGTTGATGGTTTTATTCTTTTCGAGGTAATTCACGCAGAGTATGACATGACAATCCCAGAGAACCGACGCCAAAATCTTTCCGACCCATTGAGCCTCCCTAGGCCGCTTCGGAGCACTCGTGCCGGCTTCAGTCCATTGCCGGGCACTCATTCTGTTCACTGGTGTGTAATAGTGGATCCAGGTTTCATCAACAGTTGCCAATCGACGCCAAAAGGCCTTCCGATTCCGCATCAGCAAATCTAAACACTGTTTCGTAGTGCTTTCGCGTTCGTTTTTTTGGTCAGGAGTGAGCATGCGCGGCACCCAGTGCACAGTGGTCCAGTAAGCTACTTTAGGCGGACATGAGGTTTTCAATGGAAGTTTGTGGTTTTAGAGCTTTGGTTACTTCTAAGAACTTGTTGCAAACTTGTTGTACTACAATTTGTATGATAGTATTTTTTTTTGCATTAAACGCAAGAGTGGCGTATACGCTAACTTTTTTATGAGCCAATATCGTGAGATGCTATGCTCGGCAAAGTTGTAGGAATTGTTATTATAAAAAACTTTGTAGAACATATTTTTTTCTAGCTTCAAAGCCTACTGCGATAATTCCAAATTTTAGTAAAAAATCGTTTTTCGACTAAAAGTCCTTCATTTTTAAATCTTACCAGCTTGCTATGTTCTACAAAGTTGTTTGTTTTGACATTTGCTACAATGTTGCCCAATACACCATAGTTGAACTTCTTCTTGTTTCCATATTATAGTAAATTTTCAGTTAAATTTACGCCATACTATAGGCCTCACAACTTGAAATGGAGCACCTGAAAAAAATATGGCATACCATGACTTGATTCAACACACCTTAGAGTACGTTTAAGGAGAATTTGGGAGAGATGATATTTTTCTATCCTTTTCAAAGCTACTTTCTGTAACATACAGTTTTCAATAAAAACATACGTAAGGAGTTCAAATAGAATCAAAACACACATAAATCATGGCTATCTCTGTTCAGTATATGACAACTACCACGTGTTTTCATAGAAAAAGGCTTGATAGGATAATTTTTTCAATTAGCTAATTTTTGAAATCAAAGAAATCATAGGGGAAAAATCATTTTATAGTGAGTTTTTAACATGGAAGTGTCACGCCGAGATTTGGCAAACTTTCTAATAGAAAAGAAAAAAATTGAATATTTGAACAATTTTCTTCGTCAACGGTTTCCCATTATTGATACTGATTGTGTTACATCACAAAAACGGTTAAAGTGTTTCGCTCTGACGTTCAGAAAATTATGGTTGAAAAGTTGTCGCTCGCAGGACCGTTTTTTAACCACGAATTAAGTCTGGTTAAATGGGAAGATTGTGCTCAAAACCAAGAAGACCGAGAAGAAACGAAAGCAGAAACCATTTTCCGAATTGTGCCGAAGAAGCAAACAGCGTCGCTTGAAGGAGTTAGCGTATACGCCACTCTTGCGTTTAATGCAAGAAAAAATTACTTTCATACAAATTGTAGTACAACAAGTTTGCAACAAGTTCTTAGAAGTAACCACCCAACAAACATCAATGCTGAATAAATGTTTATTCAAACAAATTTGGAGAAGTTGTTCAGCTTTTTGTTCTAGAAAGCCGAATAACTGCTCCAAATTTGTTTGAACAGGCGGTTATTCGACAATGATGTTTGTTGGGCAAAGCTCTAAAACCACAAATTTCCATTGAAAACCTCATGTCCGCCTAAAGTAGCTTACTGGACCACTGTGCAGTGGCAAGATAACTTTTTCATTTGCAGAATCTCGCCTAAAATATGGCTCAGTACTAATCTTTGTGGCATCTGCTAGCTCACGCATCTTCACTTTCCGGTCAGCCAACACTATTTCATGAACTATTTTGACATTGTCCTCTGTAAGCATTTGCCCCATAATACTTATCCAACTTTTCTTTTGTTTCCTCCGCCGTTTTGCCTCTTTAAAAATAATATTTTATGAGAGAGCGAAAATCGCTTTTATCCATATTCTACATGATGCCAAACACGTCAACAACAATCAGCTGTCAAAACAAAACTAACGGCAATATCGCACTGAAATTTAGCGTGTATGCCTAAATATGAACGGACTACAAGGCACTTTAAGTTTTTTTGCAGTAGCATCGCATTTTGGCGGTCAAGGAGGTTACTTTTCACCCCACTTAGTAGAAATCGATTTGTTCTTATCGATCAATTTCACTATTTCTCGAGTACTTTTTCAATCAGGCGTATCTGATTTTGTAAACAAAAAGGGGAAGTAAGATTCAAACGTTAAATTCTTGTAACCCTTAGCACTTTCATGCTAACTAGGGCCACCAACTTAAGGAATAACATTTCCCTAACATGATGACGATGCTACTTTCCGTGACGGTGCTGAGAGTTTTGAGACATTTAATTTTGATTCTTACTTCCCCTCTTTGTTTACAAAATCAGATACGTCTGTTTGAAAAAGTACTCGAGATTTGTCCAATTTGGGGTCACTGACGCCTTGTTTTCGTCTGGATCTCGGCAAGATCGGTAACCGTATTGTGTGTTCCAAATTTCTGAATGATTGCTTTTGCACTTGCAGGTACTCGTTTTGCAAGTTGATTATTTGTCACACCTTTCACAGTACACCAAATGTGTAAGATTTCTTTCCGCACCCCAATTTGAATTCGTGACATCTTTGCTGCAAAAACATACAATATAAAGTGTGTGCCGGAAACTGAAACTTGACATGTCAATAAATCAAATGAAACGTCGGTGACGTTGTGCGTGCTTATATTGGTGTGCGAGAGGTAATAAATGTTTGAAACTACTTTTCTATTCACTCCTTATTTGCTGGAAACCGTTCCATTTATCGGAGTCCCTTCAGGATGGGACCAGCTCCATACGATCCCGTAAATGTTTCCATTAGGATTTATTATTATCTACCGAAAAAAGGGTTTTCTCGAACAAGAAATATGCTTACCACGTTTGAAGGCGAGTTTTTTTTTCTCTCATTACGATTCAACGCATAAGATTGCAGTAACGTGAATCGTTCTGTAGCACAAAAACCCGCTGGCAAAGATCGAACTGCAGTCGCGACACTAGTTGCTAGATTACGACTTGAGTCTGTTTTCTCCCCCATAACGAAAGGCATCTCATTAACCGGGGGGAGTAGTTACTCGAAACATATAACAGCAGACAACCTAGTCAACAAATAAGGCAAATGTTGGTATATACAGCTCAGATCCACATGTGGTATGACCGGTTTACAAGGAATTCGAAGTGACGAGACGCGGTGCTTTGTTTATAGGTGTTCTAGAGAGAGTAAAAAAAAATTGGCGGTAATTTTGATTGACACTGTAATGTTCTACCTAGAGCCTGAAGCAATGGATTCGTCATATACGAATTGATGCATTATTTAGCATGGAAGGCTTGATGTACGAAAGTAATTTGATCATAGTGATAATGGGTCTTGAAATAGAAACATGTCTTTTACGCAGCTCATCGTAACTACAAATAAAAGCTTAATTATGCAGCAAACTACCCCAACATGTTTAATTGTCTGCAAAGTTTCTGACCTACTTAATTAGGATGCAACAGTTTACTATCACGCCCGCAGCCTACCGTGTTTTCTTCTCGTTGGTATAATGAAGCAGCAAGAGCAATTTTCTGATTATGCACAGCATCTGAAAGCTTAGATATGTTGTCATTGCATTCATCCTAGTTCGTTGTCAAGCTGCATCTACTTATAATCAGCCGTTTCATTATAAATGCAAGATGTAACGTTTAGAAAGAAATAATAGCTTACACAATAATCGCAAGAATTCAATTGGATCTCCGAGCGCTCGTGCATGTGCAAAGTTTCATTATGACAACAGTCTTCTACGGTTGGTTTTACAAATCTTCGAGATCACGAAGAATTCCTTTGTTGATTGGAAAAACACCACTTACCCGGTCTTCGCATATGAGTTGTGTGTGAATTTCAATGTCGATTGATGAGCTGCACAATTTGATGGATACATGACATGGCAGCAGTGCTGGCCTTCACACTGATTCTACTAGCATATTTTTGTTCACTATCACATTCGTTTGATGGGCATACCGGCAAACGGTAATGGAAATGCGCTGTACGTGATTAACTGTTGATTTAGTGAGATGAACAGCTAATCATAAAAACGGTAGCCGGCATTACTGGGTGGATGCTAGTGACGATTGTTATCTGGATCGTTACATTCGGGTTGTCGGATAGTTGTAGTCAATGAAAACAAAACTTAATAAGCAATGAAAAACTGTCTTATCAAACTTCCTGTTCGTAAAATTAATCTTTTTTGACGGTTGTCTCTGATGCGTGTTCATACACATGTATTGTGCTTAAACTTGGTTTGTCTGCTTTGTAATGATCAGCGCCTTGTGTATAAACACAATTAAATATCACTGTCAATCAACAGCCCCAAGTATCAAGTTTCCTTGAAGTTGTTGTGCTAAAAATCTTCATGCTTATATTGTTAAGTGATAAGCCATTAATAAAGGATGAATATGCACTAGATTATCTGCTTAGTGATCCATGAAGTATTACTTTGTTTTACAAAGCATACAGTTTTCTTACTCTATTGAATCTGTTAAGGTGAAACGGCTCAGAATCCAAAGACATACGTTTCCACCCTACGATTTAAAAAAACACACATCCCTGGATATAACACTCATTAACTTTTCATCGAACACTCACTTAACTTTCCATATAACTTAACTTTAATATAATATTTTACCTGGTATTTGACGCTTACGCCCAAATGAAGTCGGTTCAGTTTATCGGATGTCACATTGTACTCACCAGATGGCAGTAGTGTTCATGCAAATAGATTTTACTCTACGAAATGTTTAACGTGTTATCCCAAGTAACAATTTTAGTTTTATTCCAGCCGTATAGCACTCCTCCCGGCTTTGTTGATAAAACTACATTCAAAACTGTTTTGTCTACCAACACCTCCTCTATGCTTCTTTAAAGCCGAAATTTGCACAAAATGGCCCACTCTATAGACGGTTGTGAAAACTAGTTAATAAAACCTTTATAAGAACATAAAGATTTTGAAAATGTTCTAGTGAAAGATGTTATGACCACTTGAGAACCTTCATAAAACCTATTGGCTGCCCTGAAAACCAGAATGTGGCCAAATGGCCACAGCTGTCAAACTTCACTGTGAAAACGAGGTTGGTTTTTGTTGTTCTGCTTTGTTCGATTCTTTGCTCTTCTGATTCATTTAGCAGTAAAAAAAGGTCTAGCGATGCTTGAAATTTTGTTCGAAAGCAAAATATCCAAAACAAATTGTGTTTTCTACAGCGTATTATGCTCCAAATTATATGCGCAATTATTTTTATAGTGAACATTGGCACGATAAGATCTGAAAATCAATACGCCTCAGAAATTATGCGTATTTACAACAACATAAATCAAATTAAAACAAATATATTCGATAAATTAATCATTTTCCTGAATTTCCTAAAAAGTGCTTCGATGAGATTATCTAAAAAATGCCAAAATTAGTCTCTGATCTACAGTTTATTTGCATACCATTGAAAATTTGAGGCATTTATTTTTCCACATTTCAATTATTTCTTATATTTCAATATGGCGATTGGAAAAAAAATCTCAGTTTTGCCATAAAACCAATTTTTCTTCGCAATGACTATCATAAAACTATTTGGTCTTATGGGGACTTCCTTCAATGCCAATTTGCCGTTTAATGCATTTACTGGAGGCAAAATGGTTTTAAGATGCTTTTTCAACTGACCATAATAAGATTATATCAATAAGTCCTAAAACGGCATTTCTATACAGCATTTTACGAGTTCATAAAGTCGAAATAAAACCTTTGATAGGAGTAAAAGGAATTTGAGAAACAAGGTTTAAAGATTGTTGTAAACAAGCTGTAAGGGTTCTCATAAACCTGACTAAAATATAAAACCTATTGGCACCTCTTGGTGCCATAATAAAACCAAATTGATTTCAAGTGGCTTTCATAAAACTTTAATAAAACTTAATAAAGCTGGATGGTGTTAGCAATGTTACTTGGGAAGTCTGTAAGCCTGTGTCAAAACTTAATATCTAAGAGAATAAATTGTTGATTCCCAATCGAAAATTACAATTCATTACAATTAAAGTTTTTCTAAGAATATAGAAATGACTTTCTACATATTTCAGACTATACCAGAGTTATTCAGGTAGCGGTAACAATTTCTGGTTCAACCAAATAAAAGTAATGCATAATAGGTACATATGCTTGTAGTATTTTTCTTTTATATAAATATATACATAATTATGTGAATATTTCTTCTGGATGGAGAGAGTGGGAATGCCAATTCCCCATTGCTAACAGTTTGTGAATAGAACCGATAATCGGCACAAAATTCCAAAGGCAATATCACTCTCGCCGAGACAAACAGAGAATGAGATCACCTTGTACCATCTGCAGTGTTGCATTTAGGATCAAGAAGATAAGGGCGAGAGAGGATCAAACCGATATCATCGCAGGCAACGATCGGAGGCTGGAAAATTGTTCATTAAAAACGATTTTTCATGCGATTAACTTGCCACCTGGTGGTCGGTCCACAGGTCAGTAGTCAATATATACTAGTTGCTTATATACTGTGAAAATTTGACAGCTCCTTCAGTTTGCTTACGGCAGCTATGGACAGTGAAACTAGAGTCCCTATAAAGAGTCACGCCATGAGCGAAGTCAAATCTAAAGGGTGTCCACAGTTAAATTGCATCACTTTCAATAAGCTGTAACACTTCGCCCTTTGGGTTGATTTCAACGAAATTTTGGGTGAAATTACCTCAGTGTATTGTTTACACTGCGTGAGTTTCATTTTGAAATATGTCGTAGTTTCGAAAATGGAGTCGAAGGAACAGCAAGTGCGTGAGAACATTTTGCACCCGCACCTCGACAACCCACTTCTTTCGCACCGAGCCATCGAAAAGATGTTGAAAATTCACCAGTCTACTGTTTCTCGTGTCATAAAACGTTTCGGGGAACGTTTAACTGTCGATCGAAAGAAGGTAAATGGTAGAAAAAGTGTTCCGTACTGTGTGAAGGATCACAAGCGAGTGGTTGCTGCCTTCAAACGCAAACCCAACTGTTCCGTTCGGGATGTCGCGAAAAAGCTGCACTTGACCAAAAGTTTCGTGCAGAAAGCCATGAAACGAGCCGGGCTCCGTTCATTCAAAGTTCAGAAAGCTCCAAACCGCAACGAAAAACAGAATAGGACAGCTATAACACGGGCACGTAAGCTGTACACACAAATGTTGACGAAACCACACTTCTGCATCATGGACGATGAAACACACGTAAAAGCGGACTTTTTACAAATTCCCGGCAACCAGTATGTGACTGCGAAAGAAAAGTTTGATGTTTCAGAGTCGCTCAGAAAACAGCAAGTGTCAATGTTCCCCAAAAAATTCATGATTCGGCAGGGGATTTGTTCGTATGGTAAACGGAGCAAGCCTTTCACGACAATTTCAACTGTAAATGGTCAGGTATACATGAATGAATGCCTGAAAAAACGACTGCTTCCGTTTCTCAAAACACACAACGTTCCTACAATTTTTTGGCCGGAACTAGCCTCTTGTCACTGCTCCAAGGATGTTCTGGAGTGGTACAAGACGAATTGTGTCAATTTCGTGCCGAAGGATCTTAATCCCCCAAACTCCCCAGAGTTGCGGCCAATTGAAAAATATTGGGCTATAATGAAGTACAAACTTCGTAAGCATCCTAAAGTTACTAGAAAATAAGAAAAATGATTAGTAATTTCCATTTAATTCCAACTACCTTTATTGCTTATCTTGACAATACGCGTATTTCATCTACAATGTGCAGACTTCTTCAGTGTCGTGTACTAATACTCGACTGTCGAGTATTAGTACACGACACTGAAGAAGTCTGCACATTGTAGACGAAATACGCGTATCTGTCAAGATAAGCAATAAAAGTAGT
This sequence comes from Aedes koreicus, assembly GCA_024533555.2. Lineage (NCBI taxonomy): Eukaryota > Metazoa > Arthropoda > Insecta > Diptera > Culicidae > Aedes > Aedes koreicus. The sequence continues at coordinate 31,733 of JAHHFK020003143.1, read as the reverse complement.
TGGAATTAAATAGAAATTACTAATCATTCTTCTTATTTTCTAGTTACAGGTATTCCACTAAACAGCTCACACTCTCCATAATTCATCCTAAAGTTGTCACTACAGAACAGGAAATGTTGAAGCCATGGTTGAAAGCGTAAAAAAAATGTCGGTTCAAGCGTTGCACAAAATCTTATGCGTGGTATTAAGAAGAAAGTTCAGGCTTTTAGATTTGGTAAAGAAATTCAGTGAAATAAAAATACCTAAACCAAGATTAGATTACATTGTATTTAATTCCCTGAATATTTCATAACAATCGGTTGAGAGACTTGTTTTTGAGGACGAGTTTGAAGTGATGCAATTTAACTGTGGACACCCTTTACCTGCGGGGCTACATATCGAGCAGCCCATCTGATTCATACATGCAAGCAAAATGAGAACTCATCGAAATAAGTGTTGCATGTTCCTCTTGGCGTGACTCTTTATAGGGACTCTCAGTGAAACAACTTCGATCTATGGTTTGTTCGTACCGCCTGCTCCATCCGGGCCTGAAAAAGTCCATCGTGGCCCACTTCGTGTTGGCCGGATACGATTGCGGAAACATCTACAATATCTTGGAACTTCTGGAGAAGGTAGAGTCCATCGAGCGGAGGCCTGGTTCTGGCCGTCCGACCGTTTTAAGCGACCGGAAGATTCAATAGTAGCTGAAACGGAAGACGGAAGGCAAGGTGGCCACTTCTTTCCGTGCTTTGGGGAGGTCGGTGCAACCCGCCAAACGGTCAAGAAGTATTTAGCCAAAATGGATATCCACATGCGGAAGCGTCAGTCTAACCGGCTGTGTCGAAGAACCAAGCGGAAACCCAGAAACAACGGCTGAAGAATCTGGTCAAAAAGATCTTCCCGGCGAAGCGGAACGTGGTGGTTGTTATGGACGACGAGACGTATCTCACGTTGGCCGGCAACGACTGGCAAGGCAAAAGCTACTTCACCTCTCCGACAAAATAAATTAGCAGCGGTGTGAAGCACATAACGCACACGAAGTTCGGAAAGAAGGTGTTGCTGTGGCTCACAATCAGTGAAAAGGGGATGTCACGTCCCCTCTTCTTTTTGTCGGGGCTGGCAGTGAATATAATTTCATATAATTTCTTGGCCAAAACAACGGATGATTTGTTCAAAAAGCCGACCAAGAAAATGAAGAATTTGCCTTCAAGCTTCTTTTTTCCACCTATGGCCAAAGTTTCGGCTAACTAGCGCAAGGCAGGGAGTAGAAGTAGTTTTGTGAGGTTTTTAAATTCTTGATGAATAAAATCAATTTGGTTTGTTAAAAACTCTTTTACCGTTCGTTTTTACCATCCATCCAAAAATAGTCGCTTTTTTTAATGCGCGCATAATAGTCAGTTGTTGGTGGTGCATCTCAGGTCCAGTACGCGAATAGGACCTCACACGTTGTTTTATGTTTGTGCCATAAACTTATTTAGTACTTGTTAGTAATAAATGTAGCGTTTCCAAAAAATATAGAACACGGGTCAACGATAGGAACCAAGAGAAGACCAGATTGGACCCCGGAACCCAATCAGGAACAATCCTGGTTCTATGGAAGTGAGTATTCCTGTTCTCCAACATGTTTAGCTTTAGTTTAGCTATCTCACTCGTGAATAGTTGGTGAGCAATTCCGCGAATAACCAACAGTTGACCCGTAACGCTGGTAGATCACCTTTTCGTGTTTTGTTACGGGGTATAAGATCTATCACCGAACCCTATTCTGAATTAATTCAAACTAGGGAACATATTTGTTTTTGTAGTCAAAGGAACATATATTAGTCCTAATTACATTTTATGTCTTGTGAAAAGTGACAATATTCGGATTGAGCCACCGAGGATGAGCTTGGAATAAGGAAAAACATGGTTAGTCTTCATTTATGTGAATTCTCATTTTCTATTTGATGAATTGGTTATGACAAGGGTTCTGATGCATGGTCAGTATCGAAGTCATTGTTTGTTTTCTTTGCAATGAATACGGTTTTGACTGACAAAGGGGCGCGCCCTTGAAAAGTGCTCTCACTCCTCTTAGGGTTTAAATAGCGGAAATTTTCAATCAAAACTGGATTCATTGCCAACAAAACAAACCATGACAATTGTATCAACACCGAATCATTTCTCAAAAGTGATGAAGTAACTCGACATGCACTAAACAAAGGATACGGGATATACTACAATAGATCAAATTACTGGTCGCAGTTGCTTATGTCCCGAACAGACGAGAAAAAAATCCAACAGTTCGCCATCACCACACGGCATAAAGGATCAGAGGACAACGTGACTTCGGTTCGGGCATCCATTGATTGGAACCTTTTCGTAGGTAAGTGGAATCATATCTATATATCCAGCCGAGGGTTGGAAACTACCAGATGCTAACACCTACATTCTACAATTGCATGAACTACTGCCACTGTGAAAGAGTTGGAGAAATCAATCGCTACGATCGGTAGGCGGCGATCGTTGCTGCATACATTGCATGGTTCGGTCATCGACTGAGATGCACGGATTTGGAAATCGGTTCCATTAGAAGGACGCTCCGCACGGGGATTTCTTTGCGTTAGTGAAGAATAGCTTGGACACCTGTCTGGTATGTGTTCACATATTCTACAATCGATCAACGGATCGCATCTGTCTACAGCAAGGAAGACGTAGGAAGGAAGAAACAGGCTGTGTCGTATTTTATTTGACTGAGCGAGTTCTTAGAAACAAAGGGTGTCCACAGTTAAATTGCATCACTTTATACTCGTCCTCAAAAACAAGTCTCTCAACCGATTGTCATGAAATATTCCTTAATAAAATTACAATGTATACTCTTGGTTTAGGTATTTTTATTTCACTGTATTTCTTTACCAATTCCAAAAGCCCGAACTTTCTTCTTAATACCACGCATAAGATTTTGTACAACGCTTTGTAGTGACAACTTTAGGATGCTTACGAAGTTCGTGTTTCATTATAGCTCAATATTTTTCAATTGGCCGCAATTCTGGAGAGTTTGGGGGATTAAAATCCTTCGGCACGAAATTGACACCATTCGTCTTGTACCACTCCAGAACATCCTTGGAGTAGTGACAAGAGGCTAGGTCCGGTCAAAAAATTGTGTTTTGAGAAACGGTGAGTCGTTTTTTCAGGCATTCATTCATGTACACCGTGTCCAATATATTCTCATACACTTTTTCCTTGTATTGGTGTCGTGCAACTACTCAACATGGTCTGATTGATTTCATTCGGTGTTTATCTTTTACCTGCGATGAAGGAGTTTCGTGCTGTGGTGATAAAAAAGTTTTTGAAAGGTGAGCGCCCGGGCACTATTTTCAGAAATTTGAAAAACCTCGGAGTAAAGCGGGATTTTGTGTACCGAACCATCTGAAGGTACCGTGACACCTGTTCGTTGGATGACCGGAAAAGATCCGGTCGTACTCGTACGGTGCGGACTGCACGAGTTATTAAAGTGGTCAAGGAACGGATTAGATGAAAATCACAGCGCTCCGTATGTAAAATGGCTGCAGATCTGAATGTTTCGAGATCGTCAATGCTCAATATACTGCAAAATTACCGCGGATTCCAAGCTTTCAAGAAACGTAAGATTCACGGAGTTTCGGAACCTTCCAAGCAGAAACGACTCGAAAGAGCAAGTTTGCTTTTGTCGCGGCACGGTGGGGAAGAATTTATATTTTCCGACGAAAAGTTATTCGTCTTTCAACAATCCCACAATGTCCAGAACGACAGATTGTGGGCTCTCTCTTCGAGAACTCTTCCAGTGAGTGATAGGAATATTCCACGGTTCCAAAGTGCCGCTTCAGTGATGGTTTGGGGAGAAATTTGCAAGCGAGGCAAATTACCACTGGTTTTCATCGAAAAAGGCGTTAAAGTGAATGCCGTATATTATAAAACGGAAGTTTTGGAGAAAGTTGTCAAGCCATATGACCGACTTTTTGGACAAGAATGAATGGCCTCCCAGTTCACCAGATCTGAATCCCTTGGATTATTTCGTATGGTCATACATGCTGGCGAAGGTAAATGACCACAGGGCGTCTAATATGAACCAACTCAAAACCGTAATCAAACGAATCGGAAGTCGTGCGTGCCGCCTGTGACGGTTTCGAAAAACATTTGGAGCTGGTCAAGAAGGTTAAAGGCGGTGTAATTCCAAAACATATGCTGTAGTTGATCAGTATTATATTGCAATATAATGGGTAAAGTTGTCAATATAATCTGGATTCGATTTGAAATAAATAGAGTTTTATTTTGTATGAGAATATATTGGACACGGTGTATACTTGACCATTTACAGTTGAAGTTGTCACGAAAGGCTTGCTACGTTTACCACACGAACAAATCCCCTGCCAAATCATGAATTTCTTGAGGAACTTTGACACTTGCTGTTTCCTGAGAGACTCTGGAACATAGAACTTGTCTTTCGCAGTCCGCTTTTACGTGTGTTTCATCGTCCATGATGCAGCAGTGTGGTTTCGTCAACATTTGTGTGTACAGTTTACGCGCACGTGTTTCAGCTGTCCTATTCTGTTTTTCATTGCGGTTTGGAGCTGTTTTGGGTGGATTATCATAGATTGTTGTTTAAACAAAGAGCAGCATGACTAGCATTAAAGTGTATTTAGTTTTTCAGCATTTCAGCATTGGGGTTACATTAGAATTGTATTTTTGACCTTGAACTGCTGTTTCCATGGAGGATTGGCATGCACTTATAAGTAGCAGCGGGTGGATAGTCATGAAGAAAACGAATATTTTGTTCGGCCGAGGAAGTACTAGCACACCGGTCCCAAGGTCGTTCCCAAGCTTAATGATTCAGAAGTCATCAAAAACTTCTGATTCAGAAGTCATCAAGCTGAGCCCTTAATCACTCAAATTGTTGTCTTTGAATAGTTACATTTCTGTGTAAGGAGTTTTGTGGAATACTCTGTAGCTTTTCATAAAATCGTCATGTCTTTAAATTGAAAATTTTATATTTGAGCATTTTAGTGAAGTACTGTTTTTTTCGGCTTTCTCAGGACTATTGAGATGTTGATACATGCCTATTTTTTATTTTCAGTGATGTCAGATATATTTTGTACATACATACATATATTATATTCTCTAACTATTATTGTAAACACAAATACTAATCTTACTAGATCTATAGTAACTACATCGGCTGAAGTCTTTTGATGATGGGGTGAACAGCTAAGTGGCAGATAAACAGGCTATTATAATTAACTGTCGTGCTCATATTTTTATTATTGAATAATGAATTGACTAATTAATTATTATTAAACATAATATCATTATTTAACATCACTGTACTACATGAGATCCACTGCAAATGATTATAGCGATGCAAGAAAACAAAACAACACATCGAAATTTTAGATATACTGTTATTTATATGATGTTTAATTTATGATCATACATGGAATTCCCGAGTTTTGTAAAATAATTTTTTCTCGTGTCTATGATATATTGGCTAAACGTTTAGGTTCATAATGGACACGCTATGGATTGCAGCAGGGCAACAATCGAAAGACATGTTTATTTGTTATCAGCATTTTACGTTATAATACCCCTTCACTATATTTTATGCATTATTTTGTAAGACAATGCATATTGATTATTTTCATTTTTGTGATTATTCGGGTTTTCATGATTTATTTTAATATTATTTTACTATATATACCTCGGAGCGTATGGTACGGTATGTCCACGCATCCTTCCTCCCCTGTAGATTCACAAAATGCGTTGTGCTTCAAATCTAATTGTTTGAATACAACTCATTTTACAGAATCATCTATTGCGGTAAATGCAACGCAGTAGGCCTGGCCGCTTTGACGCTTGTATCATGTCTTTGATATGCTGCAGGCATCAATATTGACAACAACAAAAAATTGGGCGTCATCTAACCCAATTCTTTCAAGGATGCTTTCTCGTACTGGCTGCGTTTGTATTAGATTAGATTAGATTAGATTAGAGTATTCAGTAAACAGTTCAGTCAAAGTATTTTTTTTACTGAACGTTCGTCAAACTAGTGATGAACTCTCAACTGTCAATAATTACTGAACAAATTTCTTCCTAGGATGCAGGAAGAATGCATGGTATTCAAAGGAAAACTACGGTTTCCATAGGAAAGAAAAGCATTTATCCTAGGAAACAGATTCAATATCAGAATGCCTGATAAAAAAAAACGAAGCGCAACATAATTGTTCATTTAGTGCCATTATTTATGAAACTTTTTCGAAACATTGAGTTTGTTGTTTTTCTCTTCAACTGGAACTGATAATCGACATAAATAGCAAATTATGCGTTCACCAGCCATTTTGCTCGAATGCTAAACAATCATATTATTTAAAAAATGATTCTATCTTATTTAATGGAAAGTTCTTTTATACCCAACACGTCCTTCATTTTTACTTTATTTTGAAATAAAACACTAAATTATCCAAATTTTCACGACTACAAGTCGTTAACAAGTTAACTTTTAATTTGCCACCGCGTAAGCATGCAAAAATGGTGAAGATTGGTACAATTACAATTTGACAGTACGGTTAAGTAAAGATTTCAGAAACGCAGTTATTTTTACGTTTTGCTCCAGTATTTGTTATTATTTTATCGAAAATCGGTAGTTGTTTTACTTAGCAGTACAGCTGGCAATGACATTTCAAAGTTTACATAAGACATCAGTAAAATAATAAAAAATTCTCAGCAAAAGAGAAAGATACTTGAAAATCAATCATTCAGCTCGGGGTATCAGATCAGATCAGATCTACGGGTCGAGGGTGAATTCTCATTTTCTAGATTTTATGTTCTATAGCTTGAAATGGTTAGGGTTCTGATGCGTGCTCAGTATCGGAGTCATTATTTGTTTTCTTTGAAACGAATCCGGGTTTGACTGATAAAGGGGCACGTCTTTGAAGAGTGCTCTCACTCCTCAAAGGGTTAAAATAGTGGAAACTTTCAATAAAACTCGATTCAACAAAACCAACAATGACAACTGTAACAACGCAGAATACTTTATCATTTCATTTCTTCACTGTTTTATCACAATTTTGTAAAATAACATGTATTTTACTCTGTTTTAAGACAAAAATCAGGAAAACTGCCTACAGTAGTGTACCTTAAAACTGAGATTGTTACTTGGGTCGGGATGCTGCAGAGATGCAGAGTTGGTGGAATAAAATGGTCAACCAGGTTACCAAAAAAGTCTCCAAGAAAAGATGATGGATCCACCGAGATTCTTTAAATTGTGTCTCATCGTGGTGTGATAGGGATGGCTTGAACATAAATCCTTCTAAAACTTCTATTAAGCCATTTACGAAGGAGAACATATTTATTTTTAGATTGAAAGATACGCATTTGGAACTGTACAATACAGTCAAATACTTTGGAGTTTTCCTTGACAGTAAACTAAACCTGAACTTTCTTTTAGAGCAGACAATCAACAAAGCGACAAATGCTCTATGGATAGGTAATAATAACATTTGGTAAGCAATGAGGACTAAAGCGAAAAATGATCCATGGGATTTATTCGGAAAATGTGAAACCAGGCATAGGAAAATTCATTCACTCGCTTGAGCACCACCGATATAAAATAGCTATCCTTGGTTGCTAACAGAATTGTGAACGTGTGTGATGTTTCGTATCAAACGGTTCTACACGAATCCTCGAAAACGAAAACTTCTAGGGTTTTTATTCATTGAGGCGAATCTACAATTGAGAGGCTCTCTCTTGCCTCGTTCTCTTTCATTAATTACAGCGCCATTATAAAACTATGGATTGATTTTCTTACACAGACCGCAAGATAAGAGTGCTGGCTAGCATATTGGGCAAACAGCCAAACGAAAAATGTGAAAATGATTTAGCTATTGGAGAAAGAGAAAGTAAACAGAGAGTCTCTCAATTGAAGATTCGCCCTAATGAAAAAAAAAAAAAACCTAGACTTAAGAAAGAATAAACGAGGAAAACCGAATCATGCGAAACAAATTTTCATCTTTCCGTTATTCCTGAATGAATGTGGCAACGCAAGCGATTTGAATACACTGAACGAGATTACAACCCCTTTCTTTTATTTTTCTTTTTATATATTTTGTCCCCATTTGTTTTTCAAAACCCCCCAAATTTTATATGGCGCTATAAGAAAAAAGAGCGAGCCCGGAAACTCCCTATTAGATCTCCCCCTTAAAAAAAAAAACCCCAAGAATTTGACTCAGTGAATGCAGTCACCTGGAATGATCATAGCAGAGATACGGCTTAATATGGCTCTTTAGGTTTTTATGCTGCATTTGATTACTTAACATCATGTTAGATCATTATTTGACATGTTAAATTATGTTTAAGGTATGATTTGAAGAAATGAGTGTGATTCTATCAATCTCGCTCAGCTGAATCATACTGAATGCAATCGTTATTGATTCAGCGGGTAAAAAATAGGCACTGAGATATCGTCCACACTCAGTCTGATTCATTCAGTATACGATCAGCTGTCAGGTTTGCTCAATTCTGTTTTTGACGAATAGAATGAAAGCAGAATAGTAATGAACAGAATCGGAATAACTCACACGTGATACGGCTCACTTCTGACGGTTGATGCGTATGAGTGAGAAATGAGTGCAAAGTGAACTGATTTTTCCCATGCTTGTGTGAGACCCAAGATTTCCTATGCTGCATTGGTCTGGTGGCCAAAAACTAAAGAAACTGTTGTACAGAGAAAGTTAAAACAACTTCAAAGGCTAGCAACTTGTTCAATTACTGGTGCAATTAGAAGTACAAAGGCACTGTATGCATTACTTTCCATGCTACCATTGCATCAATTGCAGAAGCTGGAAAGAGCGCTCTAAGAATCAGATGGTTTATGAACTTTTTTTAGGGTGATCTAATAGGATATCTTAGATTTAATCCTTTAGTTATGAACAACGAAGATTGGATGGAGAAAAAATACAACTTTGTCTTTTCATATCCAGTTATTGATCCTGGACGTGGTGGTCCAAAGCTCTGCCAAGTCTGTATTCTGTACAGACGGTTAAAAAATGAACAGTCAATTGGGAGCAGGTGTAACGGGCATGTCAATTCCAAAGCGTAAGTAGCCAACTATATTTCAAGCTGAACTATAGATATTCAAATATATGCATTATGTGGCACAGTCAAGCAGCTCTAAATGATCTAAAGTCAGTAACGTGCATTTCCAAGCATGTTTGGGAACGTGTTCAATCACTTTAAAAGTTGTTTTTTAGTAAGCAAGTCAATTTGTACTGGGTTCCTGGCCATTGTGGAATCGATGAAAACGAGAGAGCTGATGAACTAGCAAGACTCGGATCGTCTCATCAGTTCATCGGACCTGAAATATTTTGTGGTTTGTCTGCTTCTTCACTTAGAAAGGAGATGAAAGCCTGCGAATGCTTGAAAGTGGAGGCAAACTGGAACAACACTTTCATAGCTAGGCAATCAAAACGGTTCATTATTCCAAACGTTTCAATGACTTGCAAATTATTTGAATTTACAAAAACAAAAAGATCTAACCATATATACAGGCCTTATAGTTGGCCACTGTCCGAGCCATTGTCACTTGAAGCTGATAGGAAAACTTCAAGATGATTTATTTATGTCGATTTGGGACATGGATAAAGCAGACTCAGAACACTTGTTATTCCACTGCCCAGCAATCTACAACAAAGGATTTTAGTTCTTCAACAAAAATTAATGCATTAGTTGTCGCTCTCAATTATGAACTGATGAAGTGCATAAAACGCGCGATATCAAATTCAAAACCCAATAGAAGAAACTCAAAATCTTTCTCTAACACTGTTTCTTCGATTCATGTAAAATAAACGTTAGTGTTTGTTAATCTTGCATAGTCAACTCCTTTACCTCACACACAAATTTTAATTATGCTCTTTCACGAATAAACAGTTAAAGCAATGAAAGAAATAAATAGTTTTATTTACCAATGCACGATGCCCACAAAATCACGGTTGATGACGACCCTTTTAACCGCAACACGCTTTCAATTAAAGAAGAAATCCAAAACCAGTTTCATTTCTCTCCTACTATGCAAATTAACGAAAGAGTGAGATGTGCTTGCCCAATGACACTGCCCATGACTAAGATTACTTGCAAAAACAGTAAAATATTTCCTAGATATTAATGCAAGGTATTACGTCCATTATTATCGATTATTAATTTCGTACGTTTTTTTTAAATGCGAATTGATCATTCTAGAAATCGTGAAACAATGCAGTACAACAACTATTCAATTTGGGGGAATTCCCCATGAACCTGTTTCATTTATTATTATTTATTTTGTTTTCAATAAAAATGTCTCGTCACATGGGACCAACTATTTTGTGCTACAATGAAACATTTCATTTTCTCGTCTTTAAAACCAATAATTACTTTTATTTCTATTTGTGGTTTCTCCAGCTATGTATGCCTCTTTAGTATCTTCAAAACACTGCGCACATACAAATAGATACTTCACTGTCGCTGAATATTCCTCGATCTCGACCCGCAACGAAAAAAAAAACACCTTTCAAGTTTCGCACTTCCACCTCTATTCACGTTCAAGCAACGAACCATACAGGACCAATGACACAACGCACAAATAACTGTTTCACGGAGTACACCAGACAAATTATGTTGATTGCGGTTCACTCTACCATCATTTTCCGCCGTAGTTCAGCACACGATGCACTTCAAAGATCACTTCGCTATCGCAACCTTGCTTTGTAGCTCCAGAATCTATTGGTTCCACTATCAGAACTGTGTCTATGCCACCGCCAGTATCACTATAGTTTCCTTGATGTCATTCTATTTTCTCATCCGACAAGCAAACAGATGCTTCCAAGCTACAGATAAGTACTGTTTCAGATCTACACCGACGGTGGTCGTTTTAAGGTCTCAAAACGTGTTTCAATGCGCAGCCGTCCGCCTTGCGCATAAGCACTTGTTCGAATTTCTAACCGCGGCGTTGTTCTCACACGATCACGTACCATTTGCGACTGAATGCGACGCCGGCAGAAGCAGAGAGTTTTAGAGACTTCAAAGCTCTGCAGAAATAAGCTCTCGCGTCGTTAACTACAACGGTGCCGGTTTATCATGGTAAAAGCATTCTGCGCTCGGTATGCGGTGATGTGACGGTAATCGAAACGTTTGAGAGAGGATTTGATGGCTATGGACAAGAAGGCACGGTTGTTCACTAGGCCACGGTTCAGAAGGAAGCATGTCACTTAGTTTAGTCGTTAAGTAGGGTGAGAGACACACAGTGCCGTTTGAGTACACGAGAAATAATCTTTCAGTAAATATGACAACAAAATTGTGTTCTTAACATTAATACTGGCAATAATAGAGTATACATTCAATTTCGTTTCATAAATTTGCACATAACTTCGTTTTTTCAATAGATAGGACCCAATATGTATGGGTGAAAATGAACTCTGATATTATGCTATCAGACAACCGCATTTGTACAGCAACCGTTCGCTAACTGGGCTAAGTGCACAGCCCAGTTAGCGGATGCTGCTCGGTACTTGGGCTGACATTACAAATGTAAATATATTTCGAGGGGGCTTTCGATCGGATTTCGGTTGAGATATTTCATTGCACAATACATAAATTCAATAATGTTTTTATGCTTTATACGTTATTGCGATGTAGCTTATTGTGCACCCCATTGTGCAAAATATTTGACTCAGTTTATATGGAATTACGGCTTAATTTCGTGCAATTTAACGATTTTTCACTCCTCCTCGAACCTTAGATGCCTTTTACATGCCCCTTGCTGATTTTGACAACAAAATGTCAAATGCTGGTTTTTTAAGATTATTTGCTTTTTAACTGGGCTATAGCCCAGTTAGCGAACGCCCAGTTAAAAATCAGCCCAGATAAACAGCACCCAGTGAGCGAACAGTTGCTGTATTTAACTATAGGGTGTCCCAGTATGTCTAAGCACGGGTTGTAAATAACAATACGAGCTCGGTTTTCAAGTAAATTGAGCTTTTATTGCACTTTAATGTTCTCTACAATTCTACAGCTCAACGTGACATTTCCGAGATCTATTTAATCGTACGCAAAAGAGTGAACTTTGGATCTAACACTGATCATTACACAGAAACAATCTTGTAGGAGAAACTACCATTTTAACAGACTATGCCTATTTTCAAAACTACCATGAGTCAAATTTACTACGTTTATGATACAGCCTTCAGCATTTGTGATATATTTGACAGACCTCATGTTGATATTAACCCCACCATGATTGAATCATGGTAAAATCTAACGCATTTATAGTCAGATGAAAATTGTTGGTGTGTGCGCTTAATTTAACCCTCAAAATGGTAGTTTCTACTGCGGATTTTTGTGTGCGTGTAGCTTCAGCACAACCTGTTTGCCAAAGATTTTTGATACTTTCTTCAAGTCTTTAGTAAAAGGTTTGATGGAATCCGCTGCTTTATCATGTTTGCGCAAGTTTGCTTTTGTCAGAGCTCAAAAAGTTTCAAATGGTCTTGCCTGGAGACAGTTTGGAGGATTCATCTCCTTGGGTACGAAATCAACTCCTTTTGCTTTGTACCAGGCTACCGTGTCCTTCGCGTATTGCACTGATACCAAATCCGGCTAAAACAGTACTGAATTATTATGTTCCCGGATCATGGGGAGCCGCTTCAAGCATTCCCGAGCGTAAACTTCAGCAGTCATCGTATCAGTTGTAATAAACGGATTTAAAAGCAATCCACACTCACAAATTGCTTGCCAAACCATTGCTTTTTTAACTAATTTTTCTTTAAAAATTGACGTATCGGCATCGTCAATTGTTTGACCAGCACGGACCCTGTAGAATTGGTCACCCGGAAGTGTCTTATAATCAAATTTCACGTAGGATTCAACCCGTTTTCCTCACAGTAGTTTATCGTATAATGTACGGGCCCTTGGTTTGACAGATGCTGCTTGTTTTTCACTTCGTTTTGGCTTCTTCTGCATCTTGAAAGTCCTTAGTCCATTTTGTGTCTTTGCTCCGTTACTTTCGAAGTTCCCAGCTTAATCAGCAACATCTCGAACGGAATTCCCTTTTTTACGGGCTAAAGGTTGCGTGATTTTCCGGTCTAGGTTTTGGCCCACAGGGCCTAGTTTACGTACAGATTTTTTCTTGTCCTGAATGGAAGACTCCTCCACCATACTTCTAAATTGCATTACGAACTGCTTCAATGCTCACGCCTTCCATTTTCGCCAACTGACCCAGCGAAGCGTTGGGAAAGGTGCACAATTTGTGCACGATCTGTTTGCGCTTTTCCGGGGAAATGCTTCTCATTTTCATGAAAAGTAAATGCACCGGCACTTGAGACTCACAGAGTTATGATTGAAATGTAAACAATGATACACAGTAATGATCAGCTGTTAAAACGTCATCTGTAAGCAACAGTGGAGCAACAAATTCGACTTTTTGGGACACCTTATAGTTGCAAGTGCTTTTGTCATTGCCAAATAAATCAATTCATTTGAAAAAAAAAAAAATAGTATTCAGCACAATAATTGTACGAGCCAACATCAGGGCGGCGCTTTGTGTACTTTATTGTTGATATACAAGATGAAGCAATAACTCTCATTCGTTCTGCAATATTTTTCAGCGTATGCTTGATTTTTTAAAGTTTTCTGTGTAAAAAGTGTCAATAAACATGAAAATATCTCTGAGAGTGCGTAATTTGATCGTGAAACACTGCCAAAAAGCCACTTCTTATCACAAAGTAGCAGAAAAGTTCAATGTTAGCTATCCGACAGTCGAAAATCTGGAAAAAAAAATTCTTGCAGTTTGGAGAGGTCGAGGACGCAAGCGATTGGCAACGGCTGGATGCAATAAACTTGAGAGAAGCTCGTCAAAACCCACAAAGCTAATAAAAAAAATGTAATTTTCAATGTTTTTTCAACTAAAAGATTCAAAATTAAGGCCGAAAATAAAATTACATGAATTAAAAAATACATGATACTCTATTTTTACACGAATTGAAAACTTCTCATGTAATTTTTTTTTAGTGAATTTCGCTTCTTCTGTCCGAATTAAATTGGATCTATTTATAAACAATATCCCGTACACATTAAAACACGAACATAACGGTAAATTGCGTTCATGAAGGAGGCTCAGAGAACAGACATCCAGGCTCGAACTTTTTTTCCAATTTACTGTGTAAATTTTTAAAAGCAAACCTTTGGAAAAACAACGCCGTCAAGTCTCCAAAACTTACGGAAACGAGCTGTAATTTTAAAAGACACGAAGGGCACTCCAGCTTGGATGTCTAATCTCTGTGCTAACAGTTCGTTCAAGAAAGATTCAATTAAATCACTATCATATTATTAAATATCTTTACGACGACTTAATTTCTTAAGTGACAGCACCAAACACTGATTTCCTTGCTTTGTAAATAAAAATTTGTTGCCAAGGAAAATCAAAGTTTAACAATGTGAATATCGATATTTCCTTCCACGAATGTATCATCCGGATTATAAGTTTGCTTCGAAACAATTATGGCTGGCCCACAATAGATACGTTGCGGATGCGTTTGCGTGGATTTGACAGTTTTCCCATAGGTTTTCTGTCAAATTTACGTCAACGCATCCGCAACGTATCAATTGTGGGTCAGCCATCACATCCTAACTACAGTATTGAGATTGGGTTACGAATGACAGCAGAAGCAAGCAACAAAAGAATCGGGCGCCATGGTTATTGGTATCAGTGAACGAAACTATAATTTTACACGTTCATAAAAACTCTCATCTTAATGAGTTGAAAAAGTAGAGAGCTTCGCTTTATTTTCACAGCATAACCCTAATAAAAATTACCTTAAGTGAAAGATATCACAAATCTCCAACCATTTCTTTAATGATTTGGATGATACCACAAATATGTCGTTAAGAAAAATAACCATACGAAATTTATTAGGGAATGTAAACATTCGTTCTAGTACAAATTTAATTGAATGGGCAAGCGTTTTACAATGTTTTTCAAAGTTTCGCTAATGCTCATGATTTTAAACTGAAAATCATACTAATATAAAGTAATATACTGAGGTATTTTTCAAATTGAACCGGTTTACATCACGTGTAATTTTCATATTTTTTTTTGCTGTGCAAGGTTGACAAGCCGGGCAGTGAAGGAAAACTTGTCTTTGAATATTAAGTTTACTTTGATAAGTATCATATCGGCGGAAAAGTTCCCTGAATGACAACCAGGCGGCGCAACAAATAAAAAATGAATGCCTCTTTTTTTAGAAATTAACAACCTTCAAAAGACAGCTGTCAAAATTTCACGGCATTCCAACAATTAGTTCAGAAGCTACAGTGGTGTTAGTCACGCTGCTTATGTGATTTTCAAGACAGTGGATAATAAAGAGTTTCGCGTGTTAATGAAACATTGTTTTTTATGAGAAAAAAATAACATTGAAGCAAAAACATGGCTTGATAAGTGTTATCCAAACTCTGAACCAGGAAAATCCACCATCATTGACTGGTATGCTGAGTTTAAACACGGACGTAAGGACGCCGATGATGCACAACGGTCTGGTCGGCCAAAAGAGGTGGTTACACCGGAAAACATTAAAAAAGTGCACAAATTCGTTTTGGAAAACTGTAAAGTGATGTTGCAGGAGATAGCTTACACTTTGAAGAACTCAAAGGAACGTGTGAGTTTTATTTTGAATGAAAATTTGTCCATGAGAAAGCTGTTTTCTAAATAGGTGCCGCGTTTGCCCACAGTGGGCAAAAAAAACACCAACAAGTCCACAATTCCTAGTCCTGTTTGAAGCTGTTTTGGCGAAATAACAAGAACTTTTTGCGATGGTATGTAACGATGGACGAAACATGGATCCATTACTAAACTCTTGAGTCAAATCGGCAGGCAGCTGAGTGGACAGCAGCCGGAGAATCTCGCCCAAAGCGGCCAAAATCGCAACAATCAGTTGGAAAAGTCATGGCGTTCGTTTCGTGGGATACGCATGGAATTTTGTTCATCGACTACCTTAAAAAGGCCAGACCATTAATAGCGATCGCTACATGGGCCAACTGGTTTGATTGAATAAATAAATAAAAACAAATTGTCAAAATATGCAGAAGAAAACTGTGCTTTTCCACCAAGACAACGCGGCGTTTCACAAGTCCAAGGCCACCATGGCTAAATTGCACGGATTACGTTTTGAGTTGCTTCCACACCCACCGTATTTGTCAGATTTGGTCCCCAGCGACTACTACCTGTTCGCAGACCTAAAAAAATGCTCGCTGGAAAGAGATATTGCTGGAATCAAGAGGTAATCGACGAATCAAACGCCTATTTCGAGGCCAAAATAAATCGTTCTACAAGAAGGGAATATAAGTGTTAGTGAAACGCTAGAATAAGTGTATCATTGTTGAAGGAACTATGTTGATGAATAAAGTCAAATTTTACAAAACAAAAATTGTTTTCATCGTTAGACTGGGAACTTTTCAGCCGATGTGTTAAAAGCAACAAAATCAATCGTCTGGCATTTGCCAGGAAACACGTCGACAAGCCGATTTTTTTTTCAAGTAATAAACTGGTTTGTATTTTTTATTTTTTTGTTCTTTGGTGTTTTGTCGGTTCTGTGTATTGTTTGTAGTTTGATTTCTTGTATTTATGATTTTTTATTGTAAAATATGAACGCATTTTCATATTTTTACAATAAAAACGAAAAAATATTTATAAACTTAAACCACATATACATAATTTTAAGATGTATCACAGATCCTTGGAAACTGAATGTAGCGGAATGCGTAGAAATCCACTAAATTCAAACAAACAAAACATACTAAACAAAGATCAAGGAAACGGGTATTCGTGGCTGTTTAAAATTTTACCCACATCACATAAACAACACTCTACACGACAGCCGTCTCGAATGAACTAAAACGTTTACAGCAGACGTACAGTTTGAAGAGCCGTTAATTCGATAAACCACATTACACGACACAACAACAATTAACTACCTACTGATCGAAGAAGAATTTCTAGATTTCAAGATAACAAAAACGCCGAACTGTCACCTGACAGTTATACAATAACAAGATGCCGGATGGGGATGTGTGGCAAAAGTGTGTGCGTTTGCTTCGAATTAATGTAAAATAAAGGCCCTGAGCTCAATTTCAAACTACTTCTTTTCAATTTAATAACCTGCCGAGCTTTATTGGACCTATCGATAATTTCTCTTCACATCTTTGGTTCTAGCAGAAATTGCTGTTCACCACTGGGATCCCATGATGTTGGGAAGATATTTCCAATTTAAAACATTGAAATTTAAATTTAGCGCACTGTAGGCAATAAAAAGATAATTAGGAATGTAAATTTTCCTAGTCATTGAAAAAGACAAATATGCACATGTGCCAACAATGACAAAGCCAGTTGCAGTACCACTAGGGGCTTTCTTAGGGTCTTAGGGGCTTTAAGCTTGGGACCGAGCTTGGGACCGGTGTGCTAGTACTTCCTGGGCCAAAAAATATATTCGTTTTCTTCATGACCCGATGGTGCAAGTTTCACTAGCAGATGTGCAAAGATTGTTGCAGATGTTGCAAAGATGGAGCCGGACGATCAGCAGCGGCGCAAAGAAATTTTGCGAACGTACCTCAAAAATCCGGATCTTTCTCATCGTGCCATCAGCAGGAAGCTGGGAATGGAACATTCTACGGTGTCTCGTGTTTTAAATCGGTACCACGAACGTTTGACCATCGATTGAAAAGAAAAAAGTGGCAAAAATATATCTCCGTATAGTTGTAAGGATCACAAGCGGGTAGTTCAAGCTTTCAAGAGGAATCCGAGATGTGGCGAAGAAACTGAATCTAACAAAAACTTTCGTGCAAGATGTAAAAAAAACGTGAAGGACTACACACGTTAAAAGTCAAAAAGGCGCCTAATCGCGATGAACGGCAGAATACGGCAGGTGAAACACGTGCAAGGAAGCTCTACACCCAGATGTTGACGAAACCACGTTGCCTCGTGATGGATGATGAGACGTATGTAAAAGCATACTTCCGGCAGCTTCCGGGGCTCCAGTTTTTCACTGTTCATCATAAATTCGATGTCCCTGAGGACGTTAGAAAGCAGAAGATGTCAAAGTTTGCCAAAAAATATATGATTTGGCGAGCAATTCGCTCTTGTGGAAAGCGCAGCACCCCATTCGTGACAACTGGAACGGTCAATTGGCAGGTGTACCTAAAGGAATGCATCCAAAAGCGTCTACTTCCTCTTCTGAGGTCACACCATGGTCCTACGATTTGTGGAGTGGTACAAGGCTAAGGAGGTCAATTTCGTGCCGAAGCATCCCAACCCCCCGAACGCACCGTAACTGCGACCAATTGAAAAGTACTGGACCATCATGAAGCAGGCACTTCGGAAGCACCCTAAGGAAGTGAAATCGGAAAAAAAATGGATTGCCACGCAAAAAAAGTTGGTCCAAATGTTGTATTTGGATATGTAATTGAAATAGAATGGAATTGAAATAGAATAAAACAAACATGGGAAAATATTTCAAACACGTTTTATTTTACTCCCTGAAAGTTTGAACATGATTGGTTGAACGGGCGAATTTTTCCGAATATTTGTGTGTGTCGCAATTTGATTCCGCACACCCTTTATTCTTAAAGCTAATATAGCGCTTCATTACTTGACAACTGTTAAATAGATACGATCCCGCATTAATGATGTTGATTTTGGGTTGAATAAGTGAAATAAAATAACGCTTGTGGTTACTTTGGTATATATTTTATTTGGCTCAGGAAGTACCAGCGCATCGGTCCCAAGCTTAATTAATTAACTCGGAATTAACCCTTAAAGCATAACTTACAACAAATAACCCCTCAAATAATCTGTCAAAATAACACAGTGAATCAAACCAAAAACAAAGATTCTACATCGAAATGTGAAAGAATGATGAACTCTATAAGGAGACCAATGGGATTCTAAAACAGTTAGTCAATTTTAAATTATTAACTATGTTACTTACTTACCACAAGCATTATATTATTGCACTTATTGAACTTATTATTAGAGTGTTGTGTCAAATACAGTGGTGGTTTTTTATCATTTTATTTTTTTCTTTAAATTATAGATCTAGTGTTAAAAAGCTTAATAACGTGAAAATTATTGTTAGTCGTGTTAGTATTGCCGCAGACAGACGTTCATGCTCGACTCGCCAACATGTGTAAAAACATGGCGTCCATCGTGTTAGGCAAAGAAACAAGAAACCGCCAAAAAAAAAGAGATAAAAAAATATTTTTTTTTTTTTTTTTTTTTTTTTTCACAAAATTTTCCAAAACAACACGCGCGCGCCATTTCCCCCCAACTGGGCCGAAAAGAAAAAATTTTTTTTGGGGGGGTCAACAAAGGAAACCCAAGGAAACAAGGAAATTTTTCCCCCTACAGTTTTCCAAAAAACCAGACACCGTACAAAACAGTACAGAGCATTTTACTGTTTTTCAACATAATTATGCCAGTTTTACGCAATTATAAGATGCTCACTTTGGGTAGAGTCATGCAATTCTCCAGAGGTTATTTGTCTCGTTTACGCTTGGAGTTCTTACTGTTATCACACGGTACCAAGCTTCATTTCATTATTTTACTTACATTAGAGCTTCTTTGAAGTAGATAGCTGGACATTTCAATGATAGTTGATGACGAACCATGAAAACGATAGTTGATACGCATTCACAACAGTTAACCCGCATAACGAAAAACAATTGGCTATATAGTCAAAACTATACTTCGAATGTAAGAAATATTATCACATTTTATGTTATTGTTATCAAACAGTTTAATCTCGCTTTCACCATAGAACCTCGACTTTAACACATATTGTTAATGTATGCCATATTGTAATTGAAAGGTAATTTATTGTCTGCACTCGGTCTGGATTATATACCTACTTTTTGGTATAGAGTACAGCAAAAATTTTGTTCGAGAAAATTGCCATTTTTTATGGTAACCTAACTTAACCGCCTATTCAGCATATTGTTATTTGGCCTTTTACCATCTGACATATTGTTAAAACTTTATAGGAGATTGTTAAATTATAGTTATCAACTATAAGGGTAAATGTCGTAACAATAATGAAAACGGTCATCAACAATAACGGAAATGGTCCAGGAATGGTTTGTGATTATGCGGGAAGGCTGGCCCACAATTGATACGTTGCGGATGCGTTTGCGTGGATTTGACAGTTTTCCCATAGGTTTTCTGTCAAATTTACGTCAACGCATCCGCAACGTATCAATTGTGGGTCAGCCATTACACTGAACAATTAACGAATAACTCCGGTGCGGACGATTTACGTCGATTGTTATTGTTTTGTTTTGATGTTCAGTGGGTGGTAAATAGGGTGTTGATTGAGATGATGAGTTAATCTGTCAGTGTTCAACTAGTAATAAGTTGTCTAGGCGGCGCTAGTATCTAAGACGATTCAACGTATTTTAATTTGAATATTTACACAAGAAAACTGAAAATAGATATATGAGAATAAACGTCTGTCTGTGGTATTGTTAAGAAGGTGTTTAAAAGTGAGTTAGTTTGTTAGTACGGGTTGACATATTATTTACAGTCCTATTGTATTTAAACTAGGAATATACACACTTAGAAAATTTTACAGTATTCGCTAATTTTTTACCGAACTTTCAACAGCTGAACGTTCGGTAATTAAATCAATTACCGAACGGTCGGTACTCAAATTTTTTGATGAACTGTCAAAAACTACCGTACAGTTCGGTAATGGAAGATTTGATGATCTGTCAAAAATTACCGTACAGTTCGGTAATTTGTGTAGTCTGGTACCGAACTGTTTCGGTATTTTGTTTTTGTTTTTATCGTTAAACACCAAAATATTCGGATGTTATTGGTTAATTGAATATATTAAACAAAACTATATTTGTTGTTAATCCGACCAGTACTCTGAGGTCTTTCCAGCATATGGCGCAGTCAACAAAATACTACGAACGATGAGAGTCGGCTGCATCGGATGCTGGTCAGTGAAGTTGTGTTCTACCTCTAGATGGATACAATGCAGCAAGTATATTTTGCATGTGTATCATTTAGAATAATAATCCCTTTTTACATCGAACCTATTGATTGTTTAGCGTGTAATCAGCACATTTGAAATATTTATAGCTAGTCGGATGAAAGCTCTAATTAACGCTGGTTTATTTTCTACATACATACATGGAATAATTAAAATTAATCAATATCCAAACCACCTTCTGGACAACCGATCACTGGAACCACGAGGCTTCATAGAAAATGGCTGACAGTTTGACAGTTAATAATACTTTACCGGGCTTCGGTGATTCAGAGTTCGTTTTACGTTTTGTTCGGTAAAGTTCTTACCGTATTCAGTAATTGTTTGTTTTTACCGTATGGATTGTATGTTTTTCTACCGTATACGGTAAATAAAATTCAACATTACAGATCGTTCGGTAAAGTGTTACAAAATTACGGTAACATTTTTTATGTTTACCGAAAAATCGGTAAGATGTTATGTTTACCGAAATGTTTCGTCAATTTTTTTACCGAACAGCAAAATCGAATTTAAGTGTGTAGCCCCCCCACACACAGTATCCCCCGTTCTTCGCAAAACACAACACCCACCAAAAAAAAGATAACACATAAAAAAGCGGTTAAAATGAAATGCAACTTGCGAATAATGTGGCTGCGGATCGGTCCAACAACAATGCAACGAGATATAATGGATGTGTTTAGGTCCACAAAGGTCCTTTTTCTTTATTTTATTAGCATTTGTCGGGGAACAGCTATTAAACTTCCTGACAAAAAGAGTGAAGAGGACAGAAAATTTCGTGGCCATGTTGTTCAGTGGCACTATACAAGAAAGTCGTCGATGTACGTTGCGAAAGGCCTTCTACTATCGTTCGGAAACCCGCTTGGGTGACCTCAATACAACAGATCCTGGCAGGCAAATACCATTCCGGGAATAATCTTGCACCTGCACACTACATCGCCAAAGCATGTTCACTCTGTGCCTTTTTGACAACTCGGTGGGGCATGAATCGAGAGGAAAGAAACTATGAGATGAGTAAAATTGATATGAAAAAGTGAAAGATTTGTAGTGCGATGGTTGGTGAATAAAATAAATGGAATACCGATTAAAATTAATAATAGTCCTGCTCTAAACTAAAATAAGACTTAGAAGGTTGCTTAAAAACGAAAATTAATGAGTGTTTCCTCACTTAAATGGTATAATCTTTGATTGCTAGGTGAGTCCCTTACCTGGTCGGTACAGGAGCAATAAAAACAATGCTATTTACTACTAATTTACTAGTTCAAAATGTGTATGTATAATTTGTACAATTGACTGATACTTAAACTTAATTATGTACATTTTGCCTCTGAACTATGTACAGAAATCGCAGTAACAGCATGAGTAACAGTTTAGTGTCCTTCCGCAAGAGAATCGATAAGAAACTAAACTGTAAGTGATTAATTCGATGATTTCGCCTACTTCGTTTGATATTAAAGATACAATTTATTCTTCATAGCTTTGATCAGCTGTCAATACATAACACTGATTGCAAGGACTAATTTCAAGAGAATCCAAACATCCACATGATCAGAGCCTCATTGACGATTTACTTTTCGTTTGGCCCATCTGCAAACCGCCACAGCACCGACCCCCACTAGTCCACCTCCATCTTAAAGCTAGACCAACAAACCGCAAGTAGACAAATGTGACCCAAAATATTTTTTGAAAAAACCAAAAAAAAAACAAAAAAATATATATATACAAAACAAACCCCAAAAACAACAAATAAATTCACTTAAATGCACCCCCCTTTTTTTTTTGCCCCTTTTACCCAAACCCAAAAGGAGTTTCCATTTATTTCAGATTCATGAAGACAAAACATAGTTATTCGGTATTTGCATAAAATTTTCGAACTTTGCGCTTAACTCCGTCCATTAGGGTTTGTACAGACTCTTCAGAAATCGTAGAAGCCGTCTTTATCCAAATTTGCTGGAAGTGTTTGATGTCTTTGATTCCTTGCTTCTTTCCAGAAAGCTTCCGCTTCATCAGAGCCCAATATTTCTCGATTGGTCGTAGCTCTGGGCAATTTGGCGGGTTTGACGTTTTTGGTACAATGTTCACTTGATTTGCTTGGCACCACTCCATCACAGTTTTAGCATAGTGGCATGATGCCAAATCGGGCCAGAACAAAGGTTTTTCTTTGTGACTTTTGATGAAGGTGAAGGGTAGCAATCGCTTCTGCAGACACTCTTTCTGATAGATCTCCTTGTTGATTGTGCCTGAAGTGACGAAAGATTTACTCTTTTTGACACACGTGCAAATTGCTTACCACACAAGGTATTTTTTGGAAAATTTCGATGCCTTCTTCGTTCTGAAATGCTCAGCTGTAGCATTTCTGGCCATAGCAGAATAAAAAGCCAGCCCTAGAAGCTGCTTGAATTCCTCCAGGACATAAGTTTCATCGTCCATAACAACGCATGAAAACTTCGTCAAATATCCGCAGTACAAACGTCGAGCCCGTGATTTTGCTGCCAAGTTCTGTTTGTCGTTGCGATTTGGAACTGTTTTTACTTGATACGACTTAAGTCCCAAACGTTGTTTTGATTTTTGGACTAAACCAGGTGACATCCCTATTTTACGAGCCACCGTTCGAATGGAGAGATTTGGGTTTTTCGTTAATATCCTTTTCACCTTTCGGTCCATGACAGGATCAGCGCGTCCAATGTTTTTGTCACTTCTCGGTTTCCTCTCCACCGTCAAACGTTCCGAAAATTATTTGTGCACATCGTGAACAGTAGATTTAGGCAAATCCAATGTTTTGGCAAGGTTCCGTATTGACAAGTCAGGATTTGCCGTACGCCCGTACAAAATTCGCTCGCGCACTAGTTTTTCTTTCGTCGCCATCTTGAATACTAAACATGAAATGTAAACATCAATCATAGTCTTTTTCATCATAGACTTTCAGCTATACCACAGTGAAATATTTTATTCCTACGTGCAGTATTTCAAAAGTTACAATGATTTAAAGGTGTCCGGATTAATGTGGATACAGACCTTACTATAGCCTCGTGGTTACTTGGGTAATATCCTATTGTTTGTTGGTACCACATCCTCTCGTTAAATTCGTTGTCGACAACCAATCTATGTTTGACGAAACTGAAGAAAAATTTGAAAGAAAGCTAAGCTTGTTTAGAAAAATCGAGCTTGACAACCTACTAGAGGATTTGGGCTTATCTAATGATGAAACCCGAATTGTGAGCATCTCGACTAAGAGAACGTAATTTCCTTTTTTGGAAGTTAAAGACGGTTACAGAAAACGCCATGGTAAAGTTGTAAAATATTTTTCTATAAAATAGGAAGCTTGTTTCTTGTCATGACTTTGAAGGTTTGATCATAGAATTTGCAGTGCCGTATGACCCACCATGTCTATTCCATAGCACTATTTTCACAGTTTGAGTCTATCCGGATGTTATTATAAGATCTATAGCATGTTTTAGACATAACTTGTCCTACACAAACGTTTTTTTATAATCATTATTCTAAACGTTCAATTATATTTCAACTATTCAACATACACCATTTTTGAATGATTATTGATGTAGTTATAGTAACTTAGGTTTGAATGTCGTTGAAACCATATTCGTAATCATTATCATTTATTAGGGTGGCAACTCCACCTCTGCATGCCACCGGTTCACTCTGTGCCTTTTTGACTCTAAAAAACCCGGGGGGGTTATGAATCGGGAGGAAAGAAACTATGAGATGAGTAAAATTGATATAAAAAAGTGAAAGAATTCTAGTGCGATAGTTGCTGAATGAAATAAATAGAATACCGATTAAAATTAATAATGTATGTATGTATGTAAGGTAGCCACCATCCCTTCTAAGACCTTGTCATGTATGCAGCTCCACTTAATAGCAAGATCAAATTGAGTTACCGGTTTGCATTCACAGTAACGCTGTATGAAGGGCCAAAAACGGTGGGGCGGACCCGTAAGCAGAGACACTTACGCGAAACCCGCGGGAACATAAGAATCTCCTTCCAACGATACGATCCAACAAATCGAATAACCCAATTCGCAATACTCATTAAGCTTTCTACGGGATGGCTTGTTAAGAAGGGCGCGTCACTCTCACTGAAATTGTTGGAGTAGAATTCACAGCACCACAATCGAATCGGTAAAGAAAATGATACTGTTTGTTCCCTCCTAGACGCTGGTTGTCATACCACTCCATTGTCCAATTCCAGCTTGAGTGATACCCTGATGCTTCCTCCCTTCCCAATATATATTTAATGTCATATAGTAATGTATAAAATATAGTGAATTAATATTATAATTATAATAAATATAGCGAATGAATATTATAATGACAAATAATATAGTGAATGAATATAAGAATGATAATAACAAAACTATAGTAGAATACATATATCCGTAACTAATCTGACCATCCACTCATCGAAAGACTGTTGCAGTTTCTATTGAAATAAGATCTACTAAGATTAGAATTTGTTTTCACAATAATATTCAGAGAACATAATAAGCGTAGGTACAAGATATATATGACATCTACTGGTATGTTACTGAAAATAAAAATTAGATGTGTATTAATTTCATAATAATATTGGAAAAACTGAAGACAGCTAATAATAAGGCGAAATAAATTTCAGATGAGTATGAATCAAAAAACTGAATCTTAATAAAACTAAAATAAAAAATTAGGAAATTGAATTTTTCTATAGCTCTTGTACACCCATAAATGATTCCTCATGTCTGTGAAATAGGAAATGAATGATTGTAAACTGTTAGGTTTTGAATTAATATATATTTCTGATGAAGAAGGAAAGTGCTGTTTTAAGTAGAATTTTTCGAATATGATCCTTTCTAAAAAAAAACAATCAAAACCTTCCTATCTTTTCAAATACATAACGTAGGTTAGATGAGCTATAACTGACAAGGATGCATAAATGTGAAGCTGAAAATGACTTATAAAAAAGCATACAAAATGTAGTGAATGGATGTTATAATATAAAACGATAATAATTTCATTTGTATTTACGTGTCTGCAGATTGTGGTCCTGCTGCAATTGTATACGGACCCGCACATCCACCATGAACCTGAAAGCTTAGATAATGTATCATGGCCACCAGAAAAAAAAATTGATTTGAAATTATTTTACAAAACTTCGGATATCCATGGATGATCTGAA
The DNA here is from genome assembly GCA_024533555.2 of Aedes koreicus. Classification (NCBI taxonomy): domain Eukaryota; kingdom Metazoa; phylum Arthropoda; class Insecta; order Diptera; family Culicidae; genus Aedes; species Aedes koreicus. The sequence continues at coordinate 5,516 of JAHHFK020003143.1, read as the reverse complement.
ATTGTATAGCATATAAAGAATAATGAACCTAAAATTTCGATGTGCTGCTCTGCTAATAAATGTGATATAACCACAATGGAACTGACTCTTAGCTTCGGGTCTTGATCCCTACTGAGCCCTTGCGGCACGTCAAGCCGGCCAGTTCAGCGCAAGGGAAATAAAAAAAAAAAATAATTAATTAATAATTAACCTTCCACAAAACAAAAAAAAAAAAAAAAGGTTTGTAAAAATGAAAAAAAAAAAAAAAAAAAAAGTTTTTCCTCCCTAAAGGGAAAACCCTTTGTTCCAGGGGGAGCCCTTCCCCCGGCCGGAACCGGACAAAAAAAAAAAAACCTATTACCAACAAATTACCAGATCAAAATGTGTATATATAATTTGTACAATTGACTGATACTTAAACTTAATTATATACATTTTGCCTTTGAACTATGTACAGATACCGTAGTAACGGAATGAGAATCGATAAGAAACTAAACTGTAAGTGATTAATTCGATGATTTCGCCTACTTCGTTTGATATTAAAGATACAATTTATTCTTCATAGCTTTGATCAGCTGTCGATACATAACACTGATTGCAAGGGCTAATTTCAAGAGAATCCAAACATCCACATTATCAGAGCCGCATTGACGATTTATTTTAAAACTACAAGAAAACAGGTATTAGTCTGAATTTAATTAATGCTAATACATTCCTTACAAGTAAACCCCTATCTTACGATAATGACACAAACAAAAACATTATTTTTGGCCTTATGTAGATGGTCACATAGGTGTCGAAAAGTTATTTGGCTACCTGCAGTTACTACCCGTAAAAAAGGTATCAAAGATTTAAAAGAAAATGTATTGTAACTTACTTTTTTCATATGACTAATACATGAACAGTAAGATTCATGGTTGGCAATAGATTTTATTGTTATTGTATATTATTTTATTGGTAATGTATAGTCATCCTTATCCGGGTACCCGAGTAACCAAAAAGCCCGATATCTTTTCGGTGCACATGTCGGTTGATTATTTATTGTCGTGTACGACTAGGGACGCAGCCAAATTAATGCCCCTACCGGGCTTGCCATATTAGCGCACGACTTCACTGCCGAGCCATATGATCGCAAAATGTCAAATCTCTAAATGTTGGGTCGCACATTTGTGTTAGTGCCATGGACGTTCATTCATAAACATTGCTGTGGTCGATTCCCTTTCTTCGCTGTCCAGCATTCAGGTTGAATGCTCTTTATTTTAGATTGTTTTGTAGCGTTCGGTTGCACGGTCGTGAATTATATGCGTCTCTAAACAGTTGAATCGTTCCTCAAATCAAGAAGCTTCAATTAGATCTTTGTCGAAACAATTTCGTGGATCGTCACAGTGTTCATCAGCAGAAATGGCAGTGTATTTAATGCCGAAGACTCGCTTGTAAGTAATAATTATTGATTGTGAACAAAACTATCGGGAACATACTTTGTTACACTTGCATGTATGACGATGGTAAAAAAATGAACTGTAGCACGTTATAGGATTAACATAACATTCGTTCGCTTTGGCTACCACGAAGCTTGAACGTGTGCGCGAATATTATTCCTGGAGGTTGTATGTTGTCCAGTCACATGTTTCTGTGCCTGCTGTGTTAATTCCTGCCTTCACATGCTTCGACTGTCTGTATATTTAGAAGTTTTGTTTCCCTTTTTGAAGTTAAGAAAAGAACTTGCACTTGAGGAATTCTTCCAACAGGTAGGTGTTGGCAGCATAAATTATCCGCAATCGCTCCTATGTCGATTACACAATCAATGCATGCATCTTGAAATTTTAGCTGTGATGTGGAAGAGAAGACTGCTCAATCTTGAACCAAATTCCGTTTTCTTATAAAGTGTTTCGTTACATTTGGTTGGAGAAATGTGCCAACAAACCGATAACATTGATTCGGCCCGGTAGATTGTTGTAGATAAGATTAGCCAACGTGTAAGGTGCGTTCAGAGTGTTTACTTTTTTGCGGGCTAAAATTGGAAATTAGTAAATTAAGTGTGTTATAGATTTGAGAGATTTATTTTATATCGCTTAAGTTACTGTTTGGCGAAAGGTTAAATAAACCGGAGTAAAAGCAGGTTGCTTTAAATTATAATGAAAGCCGATTTTATGCTTTTTGATATTAAATAGGTATTCGAAAGGTTTGGTAAACATATTCACGTGTGTAGTGTCCGTTACACTTCAACATAACTTAAAAGCGCATGGCATTACCGAAAAAAAATACAGTATAAGTAATGGAAACTTACGTTTTGTTTACTACTGAGTCAACCCTGATCAATTATTTCGTATCATCCTGTTTTTAGAGGTTACTATGGCGCTATATCGAATTTCGTCGTAACAAATTTCAAACTTGTTTACAAGCAGTTACAGATTTTTCCAGTGACACGCATTTATAACTATTTGTAAAGGTTACCATAGACCAAAGTACCTATTATGGCGATGCGCAGAGCATTCTTATCTTAATGGAAAAAACGAAATCGGTCATCATCAAATAGTTGTGACAGGTCATGATGGACACTTATCGGTGCTCGTCTATGTTTTGACTACTTAGAATGTAAAAGTTGTAAGCATATGATTAATCTCTAAACATATGCTTGAGAGTAAAGTAACCAGCTGCTTGTTGTTTGTAATCATCATACAAGATATATAGGGTAGATTTTTGATTATAGTTGTTTGAGTGAGGCTGTGTGCAACACAATCTCATGAATTATTAAACCAGACTCAGGGTAATGAACATAAACCTCAGACATATATCGAATCAAAAATTAGAACCAATCAACCGATTGGTGGGAGGAGAAACGGTCGGAATATATTTCGGTGATGAACTCAGTATAGGACATAAGTGTAGTATATAGAATATTTGTAGAAGAAATATGTTAAGATGCATTGTAAGATTTTAAGAGTATTTTAATTACCTCTCAATTAGGGTATACTCATTCGGTTTGAGTATAATCAACTGAGCGTGAAATAAAAGTTGTGAAAAGCTATGCAAAAATCTGTGCTGATTTAGCTTATTCTTGTAACGATCTTTGACAGTAACGGACCAGCAACAGCAACAATGAATTGACATTATCGAGGCTGGCAACTTCGATCAGTTCACGACAAAAAGATTCATAAAACACGTTCAAGAACCCCAAAAAAGTAGCAAGTATCTGACTTAGATCCATCGATCCACAGACAAGTCAAAGAACACATCAGCTTGATAGCAACTGCAATACAGTGAATGATATTTCGAAAGTTGAAATGACTTTTGGCTCTCTGGTGAAGTGTGATAAAGTCACTTGCAGTGATGTGACTCTTTACTTGATTTGCCCAGAAGAGTCACGTCACTGCGACGAGACTTTTTCTCACTCGAAACCCAATTCGAAACGAGTCGACCGTGCTCCAGAAACTCGATGGACGGACGCCGGGGTAGGACAGGCATAATCGTTTCGATATTCCCGTGAATATATGTAGCTCAATGAGCGGTAGAGAATGTCCTATATGAATGTTGCTTTATTTTTCACGTTGGCCTCGATTATTCGCAATTGTAATTTTTGGTTCACTGCGGATAATCGAGTCGATTTTTTCATAGAATCAAACAATGTTTCTGGCTATTGGATATTCGAATGTATTGAAATCTTGATTTAACCTTCCTTAAAAGCTACTTATTTAGTGACGAGTAAGGTGTCTCGGAATTTCAAACTCACATGCGGAAAGTTTATATAACCATGTTTTGAAGTCTTTGCAGTCAAAATGCTTTTCAATTTCTGGTGAGTAGTGATCTTTGACCCGATTGGCACAAGGGGCATCCAGATACCCAGTGTGTAACCAATAAGCGAACCCAAAATTAACGGCAAACTATCAAGCAATTAAGTCGCCTTAAATGCAACATAAATGCCGCTTTTGGCCCAATATACGGCTGCTTTACAGCAATGCTATGATAATGCTTCATTACTGCTATTTTTGCATTTGAAATAAATATTACAGGCTACAAGCTTTTCAATAGCATTTGAAATGCAACTTTACAACAGATAGCATTCAAGGTGCTGATATAATGCTAATATAACGCTTGTAACATCTGAAATACAGATTCCGGGTTGATTTACTGCTTATGCTAATGCTTATTGGTTACCTGGGTAGTCTACTTCAACCTTGAAATGTACCAATAACTATATTGGCCATTCCGGGACAGCTCAGATGCCTTAGGGAAACCGTTTAGAAGCGGATAAATACGATTTTGCCGGAACAGTATGACTTCGACAGTCAAACTTCGTGATTATTGTTGAGTAGTCTACTTCTAGCCTTGAAATGGACCAATAACCCTATTGGCCATTCCGGGACGATTCCGGATGCACCTATGACCAATGAACCTAAGAAAAATCGGAAAGTTCATCTTTTGTTTTGATCTTTTTGATCAAAAAGTGGCAAATGGGAGGAAGAATTGGTAATTGGCAAAAATATCGTAGGAAACAAAATGTAGAGCTTAGAGGCCAATTTTTGAACTCAAATGTAGTGGCTAAGGTATTTGTGTAGTTAACGCAAAAATGTAAATATGCTGTGAAAACTTGAAGCTTTTTTTACAACTTCATGCTTCATGTCGTCAGCATAGGAGGCGGGACCAACTAGATAGCGGACTAAAGCTCGCCTAAAATCGCTATTGCCTAACAATACTGAAACCAAAAGATTTATTTTCAGTACATGACTATGCCTATGAGAAACTATTCATGGACAGAATTTGAAGTGAGTTGGTTCTTGTACGGTTGAGTAATAGCGATTTATGACGGGAATTGGTCCTGCATCCTATACAGGTACACAATCAGATAATTAAAAATCAGAAGTAAAATAAACAGTAACGGTCCAAGATGTGAGAGCCTAAAGCTGATTATTGTAATACGTCCCAACGTGCTTATAAATGAGTAAAAAATCATAAACATAGAAAGCTATATCAATTGGATCCGTTTTGCTGATTTTTAAGCTCACGAACTCTATTATTCCGGTAATCGGCACGGTAATTAATGAGCAATGGCGTAGTATGGCCGGGTGGAGACCCGTAACGCTGGTAGATCACCCTTTTTCGTGGTGCGTTGCGAGGTATCAGAGCTCACCACCGAACCCTAGTCTGAATTAATTCAAACTAGGGAACATATTTGTTTTTGTAGTCAAAGGAACATATATTTGTCCTTATTACATTTTATGCCTTGTGAAAAGTGACAATACTCGGATTGCGCCACCGAGGATGAGCTTGGAATAAGGAAAACATGTGAATTCTCATTTTCTATTTAATGTACTATAGTTTGAATTAGTTATGACTAGGGTTCCTTGATGCATGGTCAGTATCGGTGTCATTGTTTGTTTTGTTTGCAATGAATCCGGTTTTGACTGATAAAGGGGCGTGCCTTTGAAGAGTGCTGTTACTCACAAAGGGTTTAAATAGCGGAAACTTTCAATAAAATTCGATTCATTGCCAACAAAAACAAACAAAGACAACTGTAAAAAACACCGAATACTTCATCA